>RJWJ010002100.1:0-11908 GCA_004363605.1 Indri indri
CTCCTTGCTCTTGAACAAAGGTTGGAAATGAAACGGCTGCTTTATCCCGGTGCTAAGGCAGAGAGAACCAGAGAGAAAAGCCAGATCTTCTGCAGAGCAACATGAATCAGACCAGTGACAGGCTTTTTATCAGCAATGACAGATGCCAGAACACAAAGAAGTGCTTCAAAGTGCTGAGGAACCTACGTGTGAGCCTAAATGTCTTTGTCTAGCTAAGTAAACCATTATCAGTGAACCAAAAAAAAAAACACAGCTTTTGTTGAACACATTCTAAAAACATGCTACTTCTCACAGATTCTCAACCAAAGAACTAAGAAATATCCTTTTAGCAGAAAGAAACTAATCCCTGAAGGAAGAGAAGATTGTAAGTGAGAGCGGTCAGTAATGCACAGAGGTGCTACCAGCAGCAAGAATGAAAGTTCTGGGGGTGACAGCAAGTCTACAGGAGGAATGTCTTGAAGTGAGAGCCCAGCTGGAGGCTGGAGGAAAGGTCCAGGCTTTGGAGTAAGCAGAGTGGCAGACAAGGGTGACAGGATGAAATTCAGACTGAGAAACTGCAGCCAGCATGAGAAGCAGGGAGGAAGGCCAGTCCCACAGACTTAGTAATCTGAGGGGCTTCTTCTGGGTTCCGGGTCACAGGGAGAAGACTGCAGTTTCGTGAGCACATAGGTCTCCAGAGACTCGATTCTGAGTTTCCAGCCTCTGGGCCGTGGCGAGCAAGGCTCATTGCAGACCCCTTAGTGGCAGAGAATGTCACCATGATAGCAGCCAGGCTGAGTCAGTGTGGGTTCAAGGTCTGGGCCTGGGCAGGAGGAGGGAAGGTGGCTGCCACTCAAAGAAGCCTGACTGGTCAAAAGCAACCCATCGGGGGGGTGCGGAGGCGCACAGGTAGCTGATGAATGGGGAGCATGAGGAAGCATTGTGGTAAAGGAAGAATTCTGCATCTTCACTGTAGGAGCAGTTACATAAAGCTACACACATGACAAAACATTATAGAACTATCCAGACATGCACACGTGCACACATGAGTATTCCCGGCAGAAGACCTTTGCCTGGATCTTTGTCTGTGTCACTTAGCCACTGTGCCAGCCCGAATTACTTCAGCAACTATTGGCATGGCATTACGGCCCTGACTGATACGGAGTTATGGTGAACATTAAAGAAGGTATTGCATGAGAGCCATACGGTAAAGCACCTGCATACCCTGGTTTTGTCTGGCTCCAAAGCCCGCCCCTTTTCCATGGCAGCAGACTGCCCTGAAGGCAGAATCTCTCCAAACATACATTGGCCAACGGTGCTAGCTGAGTCAAGTGCACTCATTGTAACCGGCGGAATCTGAGTAAGCTCGTGGCTCTAACGACACACTGTGCTGCAGTTGCAAAAGATGCTAACCCCAGGGGAGAAGATGTGAAGTGTAACCAGCCCTCCCCGTACATATTTTTGATAACTTCCTGTGCATAAAATTATTCTAATTTTTTGTTAAAAGCCACCCATCCACAAGTTATGATTCTAAGTCAAGTGTTAGGAGGCGGAGGTAAAATTCTCAGCATTTGTAAGAAACACAAACTGCTTAAGAAATGGGCTACTCTGACTTGCTGGTGGGAGAAGAGGGTGAGGGTGGTGATGTCTGTTCCTCACGCAACAAAACAGGCAGAGAGAATGCAAGGAGCGGGAAGAGCCAGAGGGTCAGTGTGCGGGCAGAGACATGGGGGCACAGGAGCAGACGCTGGGGCCTGGAAAACATGTGAGGGGTGACAGCACTGGCCCTGCAGCCTAAGGGTCTCAGCTCAATGACAGTTCCCTGCATGCTTAGCTGCACCATTGTGGGCAAGTCGTTTCACACCATTTTGTACCTGGCTTCTTCCACCCAGAAGGGTGGATTGTTGAAAGTTCCAGTGTCATATGACTGGACGAGGACTGGATGAGCTCATTAGCTGATGGAAGGAGCCATGCCTGGGATGCAGAAAGGCACATCACCACCCTGCCCACCACGCCACCTTGTCAGAAACCTAGGCCTCGTTCTCAAGGGCAAGTGCAGGTTGAGGGGAGGGGAAGTCCAGAAGCAGGTGGTATCTTCCACTCTGTGCACTTGTATGAAACAGTCAGGGCAGGGTGACTGGAGAAACAGCCAGTTCAGCAGCTGCTGCTGCATTCTGTGGCCTAACAGATGAATCCCTCTGCTTCCGTGGTCACCTCTGGGGACACTGTCCCCATCCTCCTGGTGCCACAACACATAATACCACAGAACTAGTGCCCTCAGATGAAAGGAGGATGACATGCTGGATATGAGGAACAAACGTGGTCAGGGTATATGTCCACAGGGGTGTCACCAAAATCTCTCAGGGTGTCATTAGCAAAGATTGGCAGGCTTCCAGGCCCTGCCAAAGCTAAATGGCATAACAGATACTGTACTGGGGGCTCCTCGGCAGTCTAATTTAACAAACCTCTCAGTTTCCTGTGGAGGATAATACCAGAAACAGCATCAATGAAGGAGCCAGCAACAGAAAGATGGAGAGAGTAGGGTGACTCAGGAGGGAGGAGATGACAGAGAAAAGACCATAAAGTCCATAGATCCCATGTCAAGGCTCTGTGGTACTTTGAGGAGGAAGGACTGCCTGGACCCACAAGCCATGTCCACACACACTAGGGCTTCTTGTTTGATTTTAAAGGACCCTGCTGTCCTAATCATTCTAACACTACATCTGACCCTGTCACTGATGAGCTGTGTGGCCTTGAGCAAGTTACATAAGCTTCCTGAGGCTGGACCCTCTACCACCTTCTGTAGTGAAACTGATCAAGGCCCTCCTAACATGAGAATCTTCCTGAGAACCTCACATATTCCTTCCTTGCATCCTCAGGCTAAGCCTGAGGATCAAAGAGGTCAAGACTTGGCCACAGTGGCCCAGCTGGGAAGTGGTGCAGATTCAGCTCTAACGTGAGGCCTCTCTACATACTCTCTGCACCTAAGGCCTCCTCTCCTCCCACACTGGGCCTTTTTCTGTGGCTTTATCTCAGAAAGATGCAAATGACTATTTTTCTTTGAAGGTGGGTGTCCTTAGTATATGCTTAATAAATGTATGTTAATTGAATTTCTGCCTTGATTGCAGAAAGCTGAGCTTATTACACAAAATGTGCATTTTCTCCCCTTCCTCCTGTGTACCTGAACACCTGTATGAGCAGATAAAGAAACTGTGAGCCTCTCAGGAAAACCTGAGAGGTATCAGAGCAGTGAGGTGGTACTGTTGATCCAGACATTCCCACACCGGTGCATGGACGTACAGGAGCTGAGCAGCCGGTGGTCAGAATGAGGAGGCAGCTGTGGGGCGAGATCTTGTGGTTGGAGGTAGATGGCTGGTGTAAGGGATTCCTAAAATAGGTTGCTACAACCACGCAGTTCCTTGTGGCCAGATGGGTGTAGACCAGATGAGCCACTGGATGGCAAAACCCAGTGAGGACCCAGAGGGCACCATGTGGAGGTAAGGCTCCCTTTTCCCTCCTCCACAACGAGGTCACAGAAGCCTTCTTCTCCTTAGAAATGGGAAGGGGAAGAAAGTCAGGAAACTAAACATTCACCCTGGCAGTCGTCCACAAAAACTATCCTGCAGGGGAATGTGATGTCCCTAGTTTTTAGCTGGTTACTACATCCCCCTTAACCAGCTGGAAGATAGACCTGTCTTAGAATATAAAGAAGCCACATGCTCATAGCGGGTCTGAGCTGTAGTGCTAAATAAATTTCAAATTCTGTTCAATAAGAAAGTGACAAATTGTAGAGAAAGAAATGAGGTGCTGGGTGAGAGACACCGCACTGTCTGGCTAATTTAGGACCAGAGTTCTTTGTTCAAAAATAGAAGACACGAGAGTTTCCAAACTTCTGAGGTTGGCTCAGATTGTTTCCTAGAGGCTCCCAGGACCACTTTTGCACTCACCAATATCTGCCCTGGGGCACTCTTTTGTGCCTTGGCCCCAGGCTGCACCACCCCGCACGCTCAGCTGCCCATGCCTCCTGCATCGACCCCAACAGGTGCTCTACTTTCACCATCACTGCTCTCGTCTCTGCGTGGACATCGTGAAGCCACTTGCCTCAACATGCCAAACACACCCTGAGCATAGTGGGCATGGAGTAGAGCCTGACTGCTATAGGCTAGTTTTGAATTTCCTTAGTGGGCAAAGACAAGGCTCCCCTAATGGCTGTCCACCTTGTGTTCTATGGAAAGGCCCCTGCAGGACACGGCTGGGGCAGGGGGGCTATCAGATTGAAGGAAAAGGTGCTTTTTCCTCACCAGCTCACCCAGACAGAATCCTTCTACCTAGAGTGAGAACGTATTTTTCCAACTCAACAGTCTAAAGGGGATGCCATTGTCCCACTTACAGGCAGGCACTCAAGTGCAAGCTGTTGTCCTAGGCATTTAAAAAGGGAGGCTGAAAAGAAAAAGCTTTGTGTGCTCCATTTCATTTTTTTGCCCAATTTTCACTATGATTATGGCTGTCAGGTGGCAGTCACATGCAAAATAAACTTCCTTAGTACTATTGCAATCACTTCTTTTTTTTTTTTTTTCTTTTGAGACAGAATCTCACTCTGTTGCCCAAGCTAGAGTGCCATGGCCTTGGCCTAGCTCACAGCAACCTCAAACTCCTGGGCTCAAGCGATCCTCCTGAGTTGCTGGGACTACAGGCACATGCCACTATGCCTGGCTAATTTTTTTTCTATATATTTTAATTGTCCAGCTAATTTCTTTCTATTTTTAGTAGAGACGGGGTCTTGCTCTTGCTGAGGCTGGCCTCGAACTCCTGAGCTCAAATGATCCACCAGTCTTGGCTTCCCAGAGTGCTAGGCATGAGCCATGGTGCCCAGCCTGTAATCACCTCTTTCTTACCTCATATGAACTTTATCCCACCCCTCAGTGTAATCTAAGTATTAAATGGCAAATCTTGAGATTGTGCTGACAGGCATGTACAACAGCACTGGTTGCTAATATTCTTTTTCTGTGCCTCCTATTAGCTCCTTTTCTGCCTTTTTCATAGAAGGGTAAAACAGAAAGAGAGATTATGAAATTGCCGACTTCAAGGGTTTGTTCATTAAAAAATGGCCATAATTTCATATTCTTTATTTTTGAAGTACTTTCTGTCAAAAGGTTTTGATAGTAAATTATATGGTGTGGTAGAATACAAATGAAAAAGTACCTCGGACTGAGAAACCAGATCTCAACCACTGTGTTATTGCTAAATCTAAGTGGTGGGAAGAAAAAAAAAAGACAGCCAAGAAATATCAGATCAAAGACATTTAATTATAATGTAGTTTTCAAGATGTTCGAAGATTTGAAGTTTTTGGAACTAGGACCATGATAGGTGGCAAGGATATGATACGACAGAAGGATGGTATAAACTGGAGCAGAACTTTTCCTAACATTTCTCTCCGAAAGTACGTGGGGACCTTATTTTTAATAACAAATTGTAGCTAAGCCAAAAATAAATATTTTTTTAAACAATATTAAGTTTGTATAATCAATTTTTAGCCATTTTAAAAACAATTCTGAGAGGTAAAGGAGATTGAAAACCAAGCCATCAAAGCTTTCATGGAACAAGAATTACCTTATGTGATAAAACCTTGTTGTTTTCATAGTAGTAGTCCCAAAATGCTCTATTCCTTGGTAATAGATATTTTAGGTTGGCATAGGGCCAACGAGGTTCAGGGGACACAGGCAGACGTTTTGTATAAAGAGCTAGACAGCAAATATATCAGGCTGGCAGGCCAGATGATCTCTGTCACAGCTACTTAACTCTGCATGAAAGCAGCCACGGAAAATGTGTAAAAATGGGGTGTGGCTGTGTTCCAGTAAAATTCTGTTTACCAAAACAGGCAATGGGCCATAGTTTGGTGACGTCTGACCTCATTAAAGATCGGGGTCTGCCCAAGATTGCAGCAAGTCTACTAGAAATAACAACATCTGCTGTGAGGCCAGGGGTTTAGGGAAACATCATAGTAAATATTCCCTTTCAAACCTCATCCATCATGCTTCTGACCTCTGAGCAGCAGGCATTTCCTTCCTGCACACAAGCTCATGGTTTCGATGAAAACATCAATGCCAGTCTCTCCTCTGTGTCACCAGGGCTGCAGGCTGCAGATGCTCAGTGCATTTTGAACACTGTCTCGGGCCTTTTGGTTTACATTTTGCTGTTCCAATTATCAAATCTATTCTTGCTATTTAGAGATGCCCAGATCTGTTAACATCATTCTAAGTACCCAAAAACAAAAAGCCGATACTACAATACTTCTAGTCAAAATTAAGAATTTATGAAAGAAGTAATGCTCCAAAGTAAAAACTTCACTACTTATACCACATGTCAACATTTTTACTTATTTTTCAATGTAATTTTATCTAAGAACATTTAATACTGAAATATCTTTACTATGAAATGACTCATCCCATGGATTTAATTACATTATAAGGCAAAAATTTCCATATGAATTCTATAGGGAGGTACGATGCATCAAAATATGTTTTTATCTGTGTCCCCAGAATCAAACGTAATGGGACACTGCATGATTTTACTATAACAGATGCTCCGCAATAAAGGGTAGGTAAATAAATAATGCTCCAACCATTAGATGGCGCACCAAGGAGTCATTAGAAGGCATGAGGCAGAGCAGTGTGTGCTGGCGTGGAAAGGCATCCTGGAGCGCTCTCCAGGTAGGAAGCACTATAGCATTCTCTCACCGCTTTAAGTTACAAAGCAGCACATAGACAGTGAGCCTCATTTTTGTAAAATAAAAAAAATGTTATATTTGTATGCATACAAAAGGTTTGAGAAGAATCAATACCAAAATATTAATAAAAGGTAGCTCTGGGTATTCTGAGTATAATGAATGCCTTTTCTGTGTTTTCTAAATCTTTTACATCAACACTTTGATATTGTTATCAAAAAAACCCCAAACAATAAAAAGGGTTTAAAATAGCTGCTGGAAAGAGGAAAGATCTGCTGCTCAGAGGTTTCTCCACAAAACATTGCCAATTCTTTCCCTGTCCTCACCGCTCACGGGGAGGGAGAGGAAGAGATCACTAGAGAGAGCACCTTTGCCTGGCGAATTAACAAAGCTCCTAAAGTCAGAACATAAAAGCCTGCATGAAAGGTTGATGAGTAATAATGAAAGGGAAAACAGATATTAGTGTCTTATATTGTATTATTGATATGACCATCAGTTATCTTAGATACAGTGTTATGTAAAGACAAAGTACTAAAAATACTTTTTAGTCTATCTGGTAGCAATATCCCTTTGAAATGACTTGAAGAAATCATGTTCTTCCAGAATGTTTCAGAGGAGAACAAAGCAGAGCATCATCTACAACTGATTTTATGTAAGTAACCAATGTAAGTCAATGCTTTATGTAGAAAAGCTAAAATATTTTATACCTAAGTAGGAATTTCTCAGTTGCCAGGGAAACTAACATAAAATTATCTGAAATAAAGACATCAAACATAAACTTCCAATGTGTCCATACTTTATATTTGCTGTCTTAACTGTGTTTCTATGGAAAGTTAACAATAACAGGGAAAAGCTAAAATTGAGGTTTCTCTTATCACTTTACTGAATGCCGCAAAATTATATTTTAAGACACACATTGAAATGAAAATTTAACTGTCATTCTAAAAAACATAAAATGGTAAACTCAGTGCTCACAAACTATTCTTTTCAAGTTTTCCGATTAAATGCCCTTCTTCATCACTCTGTGCTTAATGTCTGGTGTCTTATTTGCCCTCTTGCCAGCTTCTCCTAATATTCTTCTTTCCAGAGTGTTCTTCGGTTCATAGCAGAACAAACTCTTTAAAACTTATAAGCCCCTTTATTCGACTGGCAAATGTAGGCCATTTTGTTACCTCTACTGTTGTTCTCACCCACTGAAGTGGATGCATAGCAATAAGATGAAACCAGACAAGGTGGCCCATGCCGACAGTCACAGCTACTCAGGAGGCTGAGATGGGAGCTTGAGCCCAGGCCAGAAGTTTGGGGCCAGCCTGGGAACAGTGAGACCCGTCTCTTTGAAAGAAAAGACGGAGACGCAAATGTTGCCACTGCATTGTTTAAAATAAACTTTGAATGGAACTAACCAAACCAGGAGTAAGTTGTAAGAGATAGGTCTATTTCACGGGTAAAATGTAAGATGCATCCCTCAGTTTTTTAAGTGCCTTTAGAACCAGATTTGCACATCTACCACCTCATGTCAGTCTGGGGACTGAGAGCCTCGTTCCCACTCGGCAGCGGACTCACACAGTCATTTCAGATCTGAGTCCTTGTTTCTTCATCAGCAATGTAGGGAAATGTACATAGGCCTTATTTGTATCTGGAAGGGCCAAATGAGATATACATGAAAGTGTGTTGTAAATTCTAAAGAATAATGTAAAGAGACTGTTTTGAGCTCTCACTAACTGGTTTGTAAAATCTCTCAGAGGCTGGCCTTACACCACCAAGCAGAGCACAAGTTTTCACAAGCATTTGCATGCTTTATGTCTAAAGGTACAATTAATTCACATAATACATTCGTTCATTCTTTCACAATTTTTAAATATTCTCAAAAGTGAATACGGTACTTCCCAGTTACAAAAGCACATCCATCATGTCATGAGGCTTAATTGTTCCAACTTTTAAATAGATTGAGGTCAGTGAAGTTTAAGTAGAAGAGCTATAAGATATTTCCTCTATAGTAAAAAAAAACCACTGGCATTTAAATGAAACAAATGAGCCAACCACATTTACACGTCTTTATGATACAATATTTTCTGCTTCGAAACATTCATTTTTATGAAAGAACCAACCACCTTGTTAGCCTGGATTATTTTTACCTAGATTCCTCCCTTTCCAAAATTCTAGAAGTAAAAACTCAAACGTTTCCTCTCCCCCAGCCCCCACCATGGTTTACAGTCTGGAGAGCTTTAACCTCAACATTCTTACCTTTGGATGGGCTCTGCTGTGGGGTGGAGGAGGAGGAGCCATGGGAACACACTGCCGGACTGGCGTTTTAACTCCCAAACCTTTACACCACCTCTCCCTTACAGGAGGAAAATGAAGTCTGTTATACAGCAGAGGAGGGCTGAAGACATACCTGTTTCAAAGTGGAGAATTTTAAAGTAATCACAACACCTCAGTAAACTACTTCGTTTAAAAATAAACAAAGCAAAACAAAATTTCTGCAGCCCTGGCAGTAACATTCACACCTTTCACAGTTATTTTAAAGATGCCCCACAATTTTCTTTCTTCATTTTCAAATTATAATTGGAAGGAATAAAGCAGCCTATTAAGGACACCATAGAGAAAGTCCTATGGCAACCTCTATTTTGAAGTTAAGTCAGAAATCCTCAAACATTTGGGTCTCAACTGTCCCAAGTATCAGATACTTAATGAGTGGGAGGAAGGGAACGACGAAGCCTTAACCTGGCTCCTTCACGTAGGTACCATCCGGATGGGGAAGGCCAGAGGATGCGATGGGTACCCCGAAGCTGGCATATGTGAGTTTTCATTCAGAAATGGCAGAGAACATACCAAAAACATATCTATCTAGTCCCACGGGATGATGAATAGAGCTACAAAAATAAAAGGCCTCAGGGAGGGTCCTATGCAGGTTTGGGGAAATGGGAAGAGGCAAAAGAACTGGGCGTTTGGGTAGGAAGGAGGGAAAGAAACAGGCTGCCCTGGCAGGGAAAGAATAAGGGGAGGGATGTGAGGCAGAGCCAGGCTTCATCCTGGGTGCCCAGCCTCGGGAGAACTGGGTCCGGGCAAGAAGGAGCCTGAGGGTGCGGATGCCTCCTGGGGACCCTGGGGGTAGCAGAGGCCAGAAGTGTGCCTCTCAGGCATCTCCTGGTCACCAATGTGCTGCAGGTGGTGGCCCTCACCAGCTCCAAAATCCAACTTGGCAGTCTTCGTGGCAGTGGGTGCCAGTGCCACTGCTACTGGCCTCCCACCCACTGCCTGGTAGATCTCAAAGTCCAGCTCGGCTTGATGGGTGCGCTGGCCCAGCTTGGGGCTGGCACTGGGAGACACACAGCAGCTCAGCGTGTTCCCCACGGGGCGCCTCCTCTGCTCTCCGGGGCTGCCTGCGCCCTCTGTCACTCCCCAACCCGACCGCATTCAGCAGCCCACTGCTGGCCCACTGTTTGCTTGCTGTCCCTGCAGCCCTGCCCTGGGCTGGGCTCCAGCCTCGGCCACACGCCCACTACCGCCTGCCGCTGCCGCCTCTTAGCTGACACATGATTGAGGGTGGTGACCAGCTGGGCTCATTCAAAAGTGATGGAGACCCAACAAAGTCTGAGGGGGGCACCGCCACTGCCAGGAAGAAGCACGGTCAGAGCTCCTCCTCCTTCCGCTGCAGCCTCCGAACTGAAGGCTGCTTGCCCTGGCCAGTGCTGGCCAGCTAGAATGTGTCCTGTGGTCGCCTGGATACAAGGAAAACGTCACACCCAGAGTTCCCTCTAGACGCCCACCTCAGAGCCCAGGGACGAGACTCACAATGCCCCGCCCTTCCCTGCCCCGCCCCACCCCAGGGCTGCCCCGCCCCTGGGTGGCGAGCCCCAGGCTCTGGTTTTCATTTATCGCTGGCTGCCAGGACCTCTTTCCTGTGGGAAGTGTGGTGGCCATTTGTTCCTTGAAGCCATCCTCGTCAATGGGCTCTATAGAAAACCCCTGTTAGTAAAGAGCTGGTTCCGTCAGCAGGTTGTTTTTTTCCCTAGTCTAACACGTTTTCTTTGCTCATCAAACTGAGTTACACGTGGAGCTCAAGCCGTGAAAGCCAATATTTTACAAACGAGACCCAGATCAATGAGGCAATTTGCTCCAGGTTACAAAGTCAGCTATGCAGGTCTTATGCATATGGCGTTCACAATGCTGCCTTTAATAAGTGACTCCATTTCTGCTACTGTTTCTGGCTTCTGTTGTAGAGAATTTCACGTTTTTAGAGGTTAGAGAAAGCAACTAGGGAGCCACTACCATGAGTTAAATCCCTATATAGAAGAATTGGGACAAAACATCAGTAACCTTGGGAGAGAGCGACTGTGGTTTCATGTGCCAGGGATGGCCAGTCTGCCAGAATCAAAAGCGTATCCCAGACATGACAAAGATGGGTTCAAACACAATTTAAGGAAAGGAGGTGCGTGGTTTTGTCACATCCTGAAAGGACAACCTAAGATGGCTGGATTCTATTTTTCCATTTTCCAGGCACTGACTGCACTTGAAACTGATGACAGACAAAAGGGAAAAATACGTACAGACATCTCACATTGCTTGGCAGATAAAAATACAGAGCGAAAATAAGGAAGAATGACTCAATGGTGGCGTAGACCCCAAAAAAAGACAAATGTCCACTATAATGGAAAAGTGGAGATATTTCACTGCAAAAAGCAGGTTGCAGAATAACTGTAATCTTTCATTCTAATGAAAAAAACAAAAGACAAATGTCCAAAACCATGCAAAACGCTGCATACAGTTAAAACGCCTTTCTAAATTGTACCAGGAAAAGGAAGAGAGAGGAACAAGGACAGGATATGCTTTAGGATAAGGGTTGAAAAGCAAACAACTGAGGACACCAGCTTTCTCAAACTGTCCATGTTCTACTAAAGCTCCGTGAACCAGCAAGTTCATTAAACACAGCACCGAAAGCTGTTTCGCTCTTTTTAACTATACAAGCGTAAGAAGAGTACTGAGGGTTTGGAAGACAGAGGTGGGTGTCAGCGGCTGCACAGTTGTCCTTAGGGGAACCTGCCTTGAGACAAAGGCGAGGCCCCAGCCCGCGCCTGTCCTGCTGGCCTCCCGGGATGGCGACTGGGTGTGACTCCCACCCGAGGCCACTCCATGAGTTTCCTTTCCACGCCCGGCCAAGGCAGAGATAATATTAATATAAAACATGAAGTGACCATGCAGGTC
>RJWJ010002100.1:12008-33985 GCA_004363605.1 Indri indri
AATGCTCAACATCTCTAATCATCAGGGAAATGCAAATCAAAACCACAATGAGATATCACTTATCTCCAGTGAGACTGGCCTTTATCAAAAAGTCCCAAAACAATAAATGTTGGCGTGGATGCGGAGAGATAGGAACACTCATACACTGCTGGTGGGACTGCAAACTAGTGCAACCTCTGTGGAAAGCCATATGGAGACACCTTAAAGAGATGCAAGTAGAATTACCATTTGATCCAGCAATCCCATTACTGGGCATCTACCCCAAAGAACAAAAATCACTCTATGAAAAAGACACCTGCACCCGAATGTTTATAGCAGTGCAATTCACAATTGCAAAGGCGTGGAAACAGCCCAAGTGTCCATCAATACATGAGTGGATTAGTAAAATGTGGTATATGTATACCATGGAGTACTATTCAGCTTTAAGAAACAATGGTGATATAGCACCTCTTGTATACTCCTGGATAGGGTTGGAACGCATTCTACTAAACGAAGTATCCCAAGAATGGAAAAACAAGCACCACATGTACTCAGCATCAAATTGGTAGTAACTGAACAACACATAAGTGTACATATAAGAATAACATCTATTGGATGTCGGGTAGGGAGGGAGGGGGAAGGGGGAGGGGCGAGGGGGAGGAGGGACGGATATATGCATACACAAAGGGTGCAATGTGCACCCTCCGAGAGATGGACACGCTTGGGACTGGGACTTGGGGGGAAGGGGGGGGCAAGGGCAACATACGTAACCTAAACATCTGTACCCCTATAAACAACAAACAATAAAAAAAAATTAAAAAATAAAAAATAAAAAATAAAAAAATCAAACCAAAAAGAAAAAAGAAAACATGAAGTGACGCCGGCTGCGGTGAGGCCCCGGCTGCAGGCATCCCTGGCGCATGCGCCTCCACTGTCCCTTCAGGAAGCTCAGCCCAGGGCAGGACCGCCCCGCGCAGGGTGGTGCTGGGTGGCTGCTGTCGTCTCGGTCCCGCGCCCACGACCGGAGCCCACCCGCGCCCCTCCCACGCGACACCTGCGGTGAGTACCTGGCCTCCTGCTCTGGTACGTCGCCTTCCTCCAGAAGAAGCCACCAGCTTGGCTGCCAGGTGCAGCATGGCCCGCCACTTGGCCTGTGCAGCCACCAGCTGCCCCAGGCGCCCACACGCGACCCCCGCACCGCTCTTGCCTCTCTCGCTAATGGGATCACCAGACCTGCACCTGCCTCGCGCCCCGCTCGGCCAAGGAGGTCCTTGGGCCGACAGGGACAGTTAGAAATTTGCAGTTTATCCGTGTTAGTGGCTGAGGGAGGAGCAGGGAGGCGAGGCGTTGGGTGGGGGCGACATCACGACTGGCGCACACAGCCATGCGCTGGTGGCGGGGCGTGTTTGCCTGGTGCAGTTTAATGCTGCTTGCACAGTAAATGCTCACAGGTGCATGCAGCGTGTGGCCTGTGTATTTACTGGCGGGTTTCAGCGGATCGGCATGCCCTAGTTCTGAAAAAATGGGGAGGTGAAACAGGGAAGCGGCAGATGGAGATGAGCGCTATCTTTTAACGTAGTCATGATTTCTGTAAAGCCTAGAGGCCAGTCGGGAAGGGTTGCTGGTGAGAGTTTAGTGGCTTTCCTGGGGTGAAACCGCCCACCCCTGCACTTGGAGTCCTCTAAGAGCCACTACAAGAACCTCCCTTGTGGGATATCTTGGAAAATTAAACGTCAAATAAAACCGATTTTAAACCCAATAAAGATGGCATTTCGGTTTCGATCTAGTGAAGGCACCGAAGGAGTGGATGGTCTTTCTTAACCCCCCCACCCCCACCCCGCCAATATGCCAGACCAGAGGCGGGACAAAGAAGCCAGGAAAATGCCCTGGAGGGTAGGATCTGGGCGGCACAGGACACTGGCTGCATAGATGGCAGGAGCTCCGAACTCCCGGGCGCAGGGCGGTGCCCAAAGAGTCACCATGCGGAGGCCAAGGCCACTCCGGTTTCCTTCGCTGGACATAGGAGCTGACATGATCACTTCATCGCCTCCAGCAGGCAAGGGGACAGCGACAACCCGCGGGAGGACACCCAGGTCCCAGGTCGCGGAGAAGCCGAGCTCCCGCCTCGCATCCCCATTCCCCTGCCCCACCTCAAGCCTGACATCAGGGCCAGGGCGGGGCGTCTCGTTGGGGGCCAAGGCGAGCAAGGGTTGGAGACAGCCCCAGGGTGGGGGCGAATAGGCCGAGCCAGGCGGTCCTGGGAGATGAGGAGGAAGGGGCGGGGTGTGATCTGCCCCGTCTTTTGTTTGAAAAGGATGTTGAAATGCCAGGGCGGGTCTGTGTGACCAGGACAGCCAGGGCGCGGGGCCAGAGCACGTGTCCCGGGGCGGGGACGTGTTGGCCACAAGCGGACCCTCCCGCTCAGAAACCAAGGCCCTCTTGGTCCTGCGCCCGTGCCTCCGCCCTTGCGCCAGCTGCATCTCCGACCGCAGCCCGGGACTTGAACCTGGACGGGTGCTCAGCCTGAGCGCCACCGACTGCAGCCTTTTGCTGCCGCCCTCCCTGCCCCAGCCGCAGCCCCTTGACACAGCGCAAGTAAACTCCGCACCCCTGTCGCCTCCCGCGCACCCATAAATCTAAATGCCCCGGGCCGGCCTCGGTGCCGCGCGCCCAGTACCCGGCGCCCCCGCCCTGTGACCGTACAGTGTGCAATGTTGCCAGGGCCGGTCTCCCAGGGCAACGGCAGGATGCCAAGCGACAGGGGACTGGGGACTGGGGCACTGCTCAAGCCAGCGGGCAGGTCTGGGCTGAGCGCCAGTCCCCAGCCCTCGGAACCCAAGGCCTGTCCCCCCTCCTCCAAGATTGCAGAGAGCATCCTCCTCCTCCAACCCCACCCTCGTAACCCCTGACCAGCCCTTGCTCCCATTGGAACTCCAACCTTCCCACCCCACCGCCCCCAACCCCTGGAATTCTACACCACTTTATCTGGGAACCCCAGATCTGCCCTGCTCAGAACCCCAGAACTTCCCCCTACACAGCTGCCCACCTCCACCCACATGTCCCCTGAAGCCCTGGACCTGCTCTCACTACCTTCTCCCCTCTTCTTGGAATTCCATAACTGCCCACCTCCCTCTGCCATCGGAACCCCAGACCTCCTCTCCCCAGTCCAGACCCGTCCCTCAATACGGGCCTCAGAACCCCAGCCCCCCCATGCCTTCCCCAGCTTCGCTGGTCACAACCACATCCCCCTCCTCCCAGGGGCCAGAGGCAGGAAGAGCCAGCTGCTGGAGGCCAGCATGGAGTCGGAGAGGAGAGGAAGAGGCTCTGGTCCACTTAGTCAGATGGAGACAGGAGAGAAGATAATATTCTGTCTCACCTGGGTCCCCAGTTGAGGTGAGCTGTCCTAGCTGTCGTCAGCTGTAATGAAATCCGTGAACGGGGGTGGGCCAAATCACTGATTCTGCCAAACGCAAGTGCCTTGTCCAGGGCTGTTGGGGGCTCACTGCCCGCGGGGCTGGTGTGTGCTTGGTGGGGGGGCCCACTCCTGCTTCTCCTCAGTGCCTCCGCTGGTCAGCTTCCCTCTTGGGAAACTGAAGAATTCAACCTGTTGGTGTGAAAAGTCTCTCCTGGTGGCACTATGGAGAGCCCCGCACTTGCCCCTGTGTTCGTAAGTGCCCATGCTTGCCTTTTGTCAGACGTGGTGTTCATTTTCCTTGGTGACTACTACCAAGAATAAAATTGCTGGGTTACACGGTAAGCACATATTGACCACCAACAGTTTACTAGCTGGGGATAAGAGTTCCAGTCACCCCCTTTCAATGCCGAGTTGGTGTTGTTATTGTCATTTTGGGCACTCTGGTGAGTGTATGTGGGTATCTCCTTGTGGTTTGAACTTGCATTTCCCTGACGACTGATGCCGCTCAGCCGTTTCACATGTTACTGGCCATTTGGAGCTGTTGTTTTATGGAATGCCTGTTCCAGATCTGTTGGCCATTATTAAATTGGGTTGTGGGTCTTACTCACAGGAATTCTTTGTATACTCTGGATACCAGTTCTTTATCAGATAGAAGTATTATACATCTGCCTGGCCTTGTCAGGCACTTAATGATTCCTTTTGATAATCGGAGCTTCTTAATTTTAGTAAAGTCTAATTGCCAATCTTTTCTTATATGTTTAGTGTATTTTGTGTCCTTTTAAAGAAATCTTTGCCTGTTCTATTGTGAAAAGACAAGATCCTGTTTTCTTTTAGAATTTTTGCTATTTCACATTTAGGTCCACAACCTGTTGAGATTTTGGGTGTTGTGTATGGAGTGAGGTCAGGGCCAGTGGGTCACTGTTCAGTCCATTGCTCTCTCCCCCCATGAATATCCAGTTGACTCAGCCTCTGCCTGGCAATGCCACCTTTGTGGACAGTTAGCTATAGGTCTATTTTTGGGTTTTCCATTATGTTCTGTTGATACTTCTGCCCATCCATATTCTATTCCATCCTGTCTAAATTCCAATACTTTTACAATATGTCTTACTACCTAAAGTCCTCTGACTTTGTTTTTCAAGACTGTTTAGGTTTTCTTGGACTTTTGCTCTGTCATATAAATTTTAGAATCCAATTGTTAATTTACAAACATGTACAAATCCTGCTAGGATTTTAATTGTGCTTACATTCAATCTATAGACCAATTTGTTCGTCATTATTGTTAATCTTAACAACATTGAATCGTCTAACCTATCAACATTTAGTTCTCCTTTAATTCTTCTCAGCAATGTTTGGTACTTTTCACTGTATAGGTATACAGGACTTCTGTTTGATTTAATCCTAGATATTTGTTGTTTTTTAATGTTGCTGTAGATGATAAATTTGAGTTTCATTTTCTAATTCTTTATTATGTATAGAAATACAATTTATTTTAGTGTACTGACTTAGTATTGGGTGACCTTACTAAATACAGATACTGATTCTAACAGCTTGTGGATTCATTTAGGTTTCCTACATACACAGTCATTAACTACAAATCTTTCCAATCCTTATACCTGTTGTTTCTGTTTCATGCACTATTGCATTGAATAGTACTTTCAGTACAATGTTGAATAAAAGTAGCATAATATATATCTTTGTATTGTACTCAGATGCAAGAGGAAAGTGTTCAGTATTTTGCCATGAGGTATGAGGTTGCTATAGGTTTTAAAGGAAGTTCTCTTTTATTGCCACCTTCTAACACGCCTAAACCCTCTATGTCCTTCACATATGACCTGTGTGGTTCACCTTGCTATTTCCCCACTGTCTTCATCAGTCCCCTTCTCAGAGACTGTGGTTAACTCCTGGAGGTGATGCCGACTCTGAGACTCGGACTGTAGATAAGCCGGCTAGCACTCGGTCCGGAAACTGCCCAAGGCACTCTATGGAGAAAGGAGTTTCTCCACCAACCTACAGGTGAGGCACTGTTGTGTTGCCTGTTTTGTGTTATCTCAAACCATCCCGTATCTTGCTGGAATTTCTATTTCCATTTTCTCTCATTCTATTAAAGTATTTCAGGGGTATATGTTAGACTGTATGTAATTGATTAGTATAACAATGTATGTAAATATGAATAATTATAATGTCTCCTACAAGATGGATGCTCAAATATTTTTCGCTAACAGAAGAGTGTAAACAAAAATGGAGAAAAATGAGAAGTCTGGTCATTATTTGGCTGTTTGTTTTTGGCACAACAGGGGAGAAAAAATTATACTGAATATCCAGCATTTCCCACCAAAACAGTGGTGACTGTCCTGTGACAGTATTTGGGAGTAAGGAGGGCAGTCCAGGGAGGGCAGGAGGGAAGGATGGGAAGAAGCTGGACCGTCTCAGTAGGAGCTGTCCCAGCTGCAACGGTACTTTCCAGTCTGTTGGGGGAGCGGAAGAGCAGCCCCGCGAGGAGAAGGGCGAACACGTATGGGCGCGGGTGTGTCGCTGGCGCTGCTGGAACCGGCCCGCAGAGAAGCCTCCGAGCCAGGCGGAGGTGCCAGGAACAGCGTGTTCAGCTCTTGCCTGAGCAGTTGCTAATTGGAGGGGACCCTGTGATGACCGGGCCGCTGGTGGGCAGCGTCAGGGGCGTGAGCAGCATTGGGGCCGGAGGGATGGCGAACAGGGCGGTCGCATGGTGCCGCTGCTGCGCCTGGAACCAGAGCGCCTAAGGTGAGATAGAGGTGGGTGCCCGGCCTGTGCAGCGACAGCGACAAGGGCTTGGCCTGGCCCAGGGGGGCACCACTGCTCCTGCCAAGGCCCTACAGGCCAGCCATAGGGCTCTGCTCACTATGAATAGCCGTTGCATTTCACTGTCTTATTTTACTATTTTTTTTTTTTTTTTTAGTTTTAATGTAGTGTGTACTTCAGCGAAATGTTACCTTTTAAAACAGGAGAAATCTGAAAAAATTCAGAAGGATTTAGTCATAATTGTTTGTTCTTGAAATTTGGAGATAACTTTAGTATGTTTATAATATGTTAAAACCATTTAAAGTTGTTATAAATCATTTTTTTCAATGTTTTAAATTAGCTCTTAGAAAATGCCTTTTGAAAAGATTTTATTCTCTTATACTAATTCCTAATGCAGAATTTTTGTTATTGTTGTTACAAAAAATCCTGTCTGGACGTATATCTTTCTGCCACTTATGAATTTTCTGTAGTGTTAATGATTACATCACAGGAATGGGAGCTTGAAATATTCTGCATGATTTTAAATACTTCCCTAAAGTAAATTCTGTTTTAGTATCTTATATTTTTAACAAACTAAAATTATGAAGTATCTGTATATTGTTTTGGATGACATTGTTAATGATGAGAAACTAATGGTTTTCAAAGTATTTGGAACATAGCATTTCCTTACTATAAATATACTTGTATATCTTCTAGATTTTGTTTTTATAATGTTTTATTGAAAGTTTCAAATTTTAACTTTCTTCTTAAAACGTGCATTCACAAATATGACAAGTTCATTTTTATTTTGTTGAAATTTACAAGTAAATGGTGTCCAAATTCAGTAGGGATAGTGCCTTATCGTGCCTATCTTTCTTTAAATGAAGACGAAAAGAATGAAATCAGGATGGGCTGAAAATAAAAAGGAACAATAACGGTGATGACAGTTGTTCATTTGTGGCTCAGGAGGGCATCGGACCCTCAAGAATACTGAACAGTAAAAAACCTCTTTCTCTGAACATTAGAAACAAAATTAAAGCATTCATGTTAAAAGTCAGAATTGTATGCACTTAGGGTGGATAATGTCAAAAAGGAGGGCCGTCAACTGATTCTAGTCAAGTGTCCTTGGAGAACAGAAGGTATTCCAATTTAGAACTTGGAAATGTCCAACCAAATTCAATTTTTTTGCATGTTGTTATATATGACTTTCATTTTGTCTTCACAGCGATGCACAGGGTCGTGATGGTAAAAGAACTTATGAGTTTTTAGGGAAAGAAGAGTATATACTTTGCTTCTTTGTTCTGGACACACACACACACGTACAGCCAAAAGGATTTTTATTGTATCATTTCCTAAAATTGGTAGCACAGGAATTGAGATCAAGTCATCAAGTCTCTCCATTGTTTCCCATACTATCACGGTGACAGTTTTCCTGCCTGTGCTTTCCCCCGGGAGCTAAGAATTATAAATCTTCCCGTCAGAAACACTGTGCCTCCACCTGCACCTTACACGAAGTTAAATTTCTAAAGACTAGTCAATGTACTGCAGTCATTCAGTGGTATCTGACGTGGAGCATATTTATCCTTGTGCCATTTGTGCATTTCATAACGATCTTTCATGGAAGTAATCTTGGTGAGAGACATGTTTTCCTTCTCTGAAGTTGCCAGCTGTGTTTTCCAGTTTGCCAGCCATTGCTGCTGACTGAACCAAGTGACCCTCCCCTCTCACCTTGTCACCTGCAATGATCCTAATCACTTTATGCTCTCAATGAGCACTCATAGGCCTTACACTGGTGCTCAGTACCTGTGGTGAAATTAATGATGGAAATGACTCTATGTTTATTAGTATAGTAAAAAAAATCTGAGAATCATACAGATACTAGTTAGTCAGCACAGGGCAGAGTGTAAAGATCACTATTCAAATGATATCATTTATAAAATAGCACTATTCTAAAAATTAGATATTGTGTTACAGATGAGTAAATAGATTTATCAGATTTCTTTTTTCTTCAAAAGAACATATTCTCTAATGCAAAACAGCTCCTGGGTTTCTGTAAATGGCTTTTTTAATTCACTCCTATTTTTCCCCTACCCCTAATCTAAGCCCAGGTACGTTATGATCAGTCTTTTTTTCCTGGTTCATCTGACGGTGTTATTTTTCATTATTCATGATTGTGCATATGCTTTGAGACTTACAGCATTGAAAGGAGCCTAGGGTGAATGTCGGTATGAGAAGGAACTTGTTCTGTGTTATGTGTTCACTGAGGGTGCTCAGAGGATTCACCTTCAGCTCTAGGAGGCCATGGTTGTCACTTCTTATGAGTTGCTGAGATGTGCGTTAGCATTTTTAACTTTTCAATGTATCAGATAGTACTCAATTGTTAGCATTCTGGCCAACCTATAGGCTGCCTCTGTAAATTTATTTTAAATTTTGTTTCTTCCTGGTGGGTACCATGTTATTGCAAATTGCATGATTTTTCCTATTGGGTTTCCCAGATTCATTAAATTCATACATAGGACACAACGTTTAAAGTGCAGACCAAAAACAAATGATTTTTTTTCACACACGTGCATGTTTTTGACAACTATCAATTGTTTGATTCTGTGAGTTGAGATATATTTCCAAAAGACATAAAAATACTTATACTTTGGTTGTCAACATTATTCCATTGAAATAATATATGTATAGTTAATGAATCACTGTATATTCATTTTACAGTTATTGTATTAGTACGTATATTAGTAGCTTATGCTCAAATATTTTTTCAACTGATAATTCTTAAACATACCAGAGTATGATTCCTAAAATGTGGAGACCACTTTACTTTTAAGAGAGTTTTATTTGGATGCTTCTCGCGGGTCCCACTTGACGGCAGAACAAAAAAATGGACCGAGGATGCAGATGTATGTTGGTGGCAGCTATCGGTCATTTGCTTCTGGTAGTTAAGATAATGCTGTCCCTTTATTAGATTGAGCTTTTAGAGAAAGATGATCAACTGTAAGATGTGTCCTTTACAAACTCTTACATTCCAGCTGGTTTTAGAGCAATTCTCTAACATCAGCCATTAATTTCTGAGCCTGAGCCAGAAATACTGATTATCAACATATCTACATTGCCTTACATATTTATATATATGTGATGACACAGACAGGAGAGACTTTAGCATATAACTGGACATTCATCTCAGAAAAAAATCTAAGTTAATGTGCTGGTTTTTATTCTTCCTGTCGTAAAGCTGAATTGTTCTAAGCACTGAATTAAACTAGTGATGCCTGAATCTGAGACAAATAACATGAGATAGTAACTCCACAATCATTAAGCGAAATTTTACAAGGTGTTCTGGTGTCGGAGATATCCTGAAAAAATCAGTGGAATTATCTTTGTTACTGGAGATGTCAGTGATTTTCAAGGCCTAGGAGAATGTCCTTGCTGCAAGCGAAGCCTCAGGAGAAGAGTCATGTGACTATTTTGATGCAACTTCACAGTTGTCATAAAGTCATAAAAGTAGTGTTTATCCTTTTGATAATTGGAAAGTTGTACATTAGCTAGTCTGTTTGAGATGAAGAGTTCACATAAGGATTTCTGGGACATAAACTAAACTGGGACTAAACTCAGAGAGAACCATGACCATTTTTAGGTGATACAAGATTCAGATAAGCGCATAATTGCCCCCAAAGTTGTCCTTGTCCTAATTCCCACATATTGGAAATGTAATAGACTTCATAGCAAAAGGAATATAAGGTTGAAGGTGAGATTATGGTTGCTAAACAGCTGACTAAAAATAGAAAGATTATTCTGAACTATAGAATGGGTCCAGTGTAATCGCAAGGGTCTGAAAATGTGGGAAAGTGATAAATAGAAAGTGTCAGATTGGTGAGATGTTGGAAAGACCTAAGTGGATATTGTATTTTCATTGGTTTAATCAATTTTATATGCCTATCAATGTTTTGGAAGTTAAATATAAAATGAGGGAATAAAGAACAACAAAGATATGATTTCTAAAAGGGGAGGCCCAGGTACAATAAAAGTATAGGTAGTGTGCATTCCACAGGGCATACTTGTGGATATGTTGGTGTTTTCCATATACATGTTTAGTGTGGAAAATGATGCAGAGGTTAGATTTTCAGAGTTTGAATGAAACAGTCCATGTTAATCAAACTTAAGTGGATAAAATAAGAAACAATAATTATGATGATAATTTCGACTATTTAAGAAAGAGCATTGATGATGTAAGGTTTATTGTTTTTTCCAGATATACAAAAGATGTTTCCTCTGTGCCATTAAGATGAACATTCTTTCTATGCATGCTATTAAAAATGCCTTCTTTTCTAAGCTGGCATTGGAGTCTCAGCCAACACCTTAGTCCTTTTCTTCTATGTCTTCACATTTCTTCTGGATCAAAGGCCTAGCCCACTGCCCTGATCATCTCTCCCTTGGTCCTCATACACATAGTGATCCTTGCTGCAGGGGATTTTTGTCTACAGACCTCTTTGAGTCACTGGATTTTTGGAATGACTTCACGTGCAAGGTGTTTTTCTACATGAGCAGGGTGATGAGGGGCCTCTCCATCTGCATCGCCTGCCTCCTGATCATGCTCCAGGCCATCACCACCAGCCCCAGCACCGCCTGGATGGCAAAGTTTAAACACAAGTTCACAAATTACATTATCCATATTTTCTTCTTTTTATGGCTCCCCATTTTGCCTTTTCCTAGTAACCTGATATTTTATGCTGTGGCTTCTCTCAACATGACCCAGGCCAATGTGCTGATTCTCAATAAATACTTTCGCCCATGAACTCCGTCATCAGAGATCTGTTTTTCACTGTGACAACATCCAGTGATGTTCCTTTGTAGCATCCGTGCTGTTCTCCAGTGCATACATGGTGATTCACTTCTTCAGGCATCAGAGGCGATCTCAGCACCTTCACAGCTCCAAATTCTCCCTGAGAGCGTCTCCAGAGAAAAAGCCACCCAGATCATCCTGCTTCTGGTGAGTTTCTTTGTGGTCATGTACTAGACAAACCTTATCATTACATCCTTTCAACCCTGTTGTGGGTGTATGATCCAGTCCTTAGGAGTGTTCAGAAGCTTGTGGTCAATGTCTATGCCATCGTTTGCTCTTTGATACAAATGAGTTCTGATAAAAGAATAATTAATAACCTGCAAAATATGCAACAGAAGCTTCAACAATGTTTAACATGTTAGGGATAAAAAGTTTTCTGAAAAATAGATTTTTCTGTCATTAGTTAAATTATCCAGCAAGCATATAATTTGTTATCTAATTTAAATAAAGTGCAGTGAATCACACTTTTATTATCAAAATGCTTTTGAATTTGATGCTGCCAAGGACAATATAGCTCCACTAGTTTAACATCATGATTTAATATTCTCATATCAAACCTCTTAACTCTCTCATCTTTGTTTTACCTTCATAAAGGAAAATATTTCTTTCTTCTTGAAGTATACTTTAAGAAGCTCCTATTGGTAATCAAATCTTTCAGTGTTTTTCTTCTGATTCTTCTTAGCTAAGAATCTAATTCTAGTTTGAATTTCTCTCAGCACCATTAATAAACATTTCTCTGTTTTCTGGCTCTACACAAGCTGTGGAGACTTCCTTCTCACCTTTGTAGATTGCACTGTTTTTACTCTCTCACTGTTTTTTAAGTGTTTACCCTCTCTTTGGTGTTAGATGTAGCTTGACTATTGCTTTTAATAATTTTTCTTTGCTTTTCTCTTTTTTATGTATTGTACTTCTGAATTTAATGATTCAGAATCCTTCGTTCCTTTTATATATTTTAGTGATCCAAGTACACGTGCTTCTTCTCTTCTCATTGTAGTCTTCATATATGTATTACTAAATTTGTATTTTCTATTCCTTTGTCTCCCCTGGACATTGTGCCCAAAATTACAGTTTCCTAGCCCTCTCATCACATCAGTCTAATTTAATGTTTTACCCAAATGTTATCTATTAAGTAGATGTATTACATTTTCAATTGTTTTCATTCTATTTGCTCTTTCCAAATGTGGCTTGTCAAGCTTATAGTTTCTTGTGCTATCCACATTGTTTTGGCTTCCCATTTTCCTGTTGTATTGACTTAAACATTTTAAACATAATTCTTATATCTGAAGCTTAGGCGATATGAAATTTCTTCTAAGTCTCATCCTGGTATCTTATTCCTTGTGTACAACAGAATTTATAATTTGGCTATCACAGATAAGAGACAGCATACTTGGGACATCCACAGCCACTTTTTAAAAAATGTACTTCATTATCCTGTAGCCTGTTGGACAATCCATATGGATTCGATGTCTTTGTGATCACCTGTATCTGAATAGAGCATGTGCGTCTTAGCCAATTGCTCCTCTAGATAATTGCCTTGATTTACTTCTACTCCAGGGAAGTTCTCACATTTTCCTCTCACCTCTACTCAGCATTTTATGGATTCTTGTATTTTTCTGAGGATTTTAACCATGTGCATTAGAAGTATTTAGAATGTATAGTATTTTCCCCAAAACACAAATATGAACAATGTCCACATGAAGAAAATATTTCACGCAATATTTTTTGTAGCATACAACAGCATCTCATAATAAATCCCAAGTTTCTTCATCAGGAACACTCCCCCTCAATATACCATATGGTAATTATAATTTGTAAAATGCAATTATTTAAAAATGTACTAGACATTTCATTTTATATTTTGCACAAATACCTGAAATGACAATACTAGACTACAGAGAATAGTACTTATATATGATCAGAATTTCTGTTGTCTTGTAAAATGAAGCTAATATTGGTAGAATTATTTGCCTGAATTCCTATATTTTTGTTCCAATCACCATGTTGCCTAAATTAGCACTAAAAATGATCTCAGTTTGGATTTTCCATTTAATGCTGAAATTAATTTAAAAGATCTTAAAAGAAATCTGTATGTGACTTGATATTACTGGTTGGTTATACTTTAATTGATAGTTTCTGTTGTCATTTTACAGTGTGCACAATATATAAGCAGTTGGATATTTGTTATGAATTTAATACAAATTTTAGGCTTAAAACTTATCCATCTAAAATACTTTTGTCTGTTATTTGAGAGGAAAGCATATTCTCTGTTTACTGGTCAAAATGCTGCCCATTTACTTCTATGACTAATTAGTCAAACATTCTAATAAAATTACTTAATATTTTAGGCTATTTACCGTACACAAAACAGTTGATTTTTATGATGCTTTTAATGTCACCTCATATGACTGAAAATATGTTAATTTGTCATTTCCAATGAATCTCTCAATTATTTATTTTTGAACTCTAGGTATTATACCTATGAATGTGTCATGGCTTAGTACAGTAACTAATACACTGTGTGTGCTAAGTAAATACTAATCACCTTGAATCATCAAATAATCTTTTATAAATACCATTCAATTATAATATTTTGTATTTGTCATAACAAATTATGTTTCTGTCTTATCTAAATACTGATGAAAAGAGGAGGTAATCTCTGTCACAGCCCTCTTCATAAAATCCAATGTCAAATTACAGTTTTACTAATATCTTTTATATTCAGTAACTTATTTGTCACACACAGTAAATATGACTGTTAGGTACAGTAATTGTAGTCGCAATGTCCATTCTACAAAAGAGCAAATTTGGGGTCTGTCATTGATTAGGGTAAAGCCTCATTGCACATTATTACTCCAGATTTTCTCAGGTCAAATTTCCAGAAAATCTGTTGCCATGGAGTACTGCATATTAGAAATAAATATCTTTATGGGTACAAATTTTGAAAGAAAACTAAGGAAATAGCTTATACAAATAGTCATACATATAAAAGTAAAATACGGTCATGCCCTGCATAACAAAGTTTTGGTCAATGATGGACTGCATATGCTAGAGTGGTTCCATAAGATAATGAAGCTGAAAAGTTTCTATTACATGTTAAGATTGAAGTGCAATGCATTTTCCATGTATTTATGGTGATGCTGGTGTAAACAAACCTGTGTTGCCAATGAGATAAAACTATAGTACATACAATTATGTACAATACATAATACTTGATGATAATATAATAATAAGTGACTATGTTATTGGTTTATATGTTTACTGTATGAGTTTTAGTCCTACATGTTCATTCATGGCAAGTGACCTATACAGGTGTATCATTTTTTTAATCTTTTGTACTGTATTTTACTGTAACTTTTCTATGGTTAGATACCTAACCATACATACACATTTAGATACACAAATACCATTGTGTTATGATTCTCTACAATATTAAGTACAGTAAGATGTTGTACAGGTTTGCAGCCTAGGAGCAATAGGTCATACCATATAGTCTAGGTGTATAGTAGACTATCTCTTCTAGGTTTGTGCAAGTACATTCTATGATGTTCCCACAATGACAAAATCACCTAACCTTGCATTTCCTGGAACAAATCTCCATTGTTGAATGATGCATAGGGCTTAAATGATAAATTTTATCAACATATAATAAAAATTATACCAATTCTTCACAGTAACTTCTAAAAATAAAAGTAACACATTCCAATTCATTCTATGAGGCCACCATTGCCGTGATACTGAAAGTAGGAAAGAAATCAAAAGTAAAGAAGACTGTAGACAAAAATCCTTTAAGAATACAGACACAGAAATCGTTAGAAAATACTAGCAAACTTAACAAGGAGCATGTAAATACGGCTATAGGACATAGTGAGATTTTATTTTTTAAAATGCAATGTTGGGTTAATATCCAAAAGTTAATCAAGATAATACACAATATTACTTTATTCAAGTGATGGAAGATATCACTCCAATAGACACAGGAAAACATTTCACAAATACGACACCCATTGTGATAAAAGCCCCAGCACACTACTAATATTTGGAAAATCCTGAGTCCTGCCAGAAGTAATGTAGGAAAACCTACAGTTAACATTATACCTAATAGTGAAAGACTGACTACTTTGCCTGTAAGTCTAGGAACAAGACAAGAATCTCCACTTTCACTACTCTATTCAGCATTGTACTGGAGATAATAGCCAGGGAAATTACATTAGAAAGTGAAATAAAATCCTCCAGATTGAAAAAAAGAAGTAGAACTACCTTTTCCTGCAAACAACATAATCCTTTACGTAAAAGTTTGTAAGGAACTTACTAAAAACCCACTAGAACTAATAAATAAATTCACCCATGTCACAAGATACAAGGTCAATATATAATACTAGCAATTAACAATCTGCAAATTGAATTAAGAAAACTACTCTATTCACAAGTGCATCACAAATAAAGAAATATTCAGGAATAAATTTAACAAAAGAAGTGTAAGAACTTTACGCTGCTTTTTAAATGCTAAAGAAATTTTAAAATAAATGAATAAATGGAAAGACATCTAACGTTAAATGATAACAATACTAAACATTGTTAAGAACAGAAAATCCCATAAACTGATCTTCGGAGTCAATGCAGTCCCTTCAGTTTTTTTAAATTGAACTACCACTTTATCTTTATCATCAAGGCGATGGTATTATTTATTTTGAAGTCACATGGCGTATTTCTGTCTTACTTTCTCCTGTCCTTTCTGTATATCTTTGAAACCTCGGGAACCAAAGGATCGTCTGGGTCGGGGTCGCACAACATGGAAACAGATGGATAGCAACGCTTCGGAAACTGTCAGAGCCAGCGACCACTCAGATCTAAGGATGTCGACACAGACGCTTCCATTTCTGTCAATGTTCAGATGGTAAATTCGGGCGGTGAACGCAATCTGGGGTGGTTTCAAGGGATAATCGGATGGAAACGGGATCGTTAGGAAAAAGACCCCTCCTTGGTAGGCGCTGTCGGTGGGCCCCACTGTGGCCACCTGCCAGCGGAGCATATCGCCCCCCGCCGGCCCTGCTGAGCACTGGGCCGGGGTCGCGGTCCAGGTCGAGGCGCTCCTTGCGCATGCGCCGTCGCTGCCGCGCGGGTTCGAGCTGCCTGCCCCAGCCGCTTGCCCGGCCGCCCACATCCGGGCGCCGGCGACCCGCGGGCATCTGCCCTGTGAGGTCACCGAGGTGGCGTTGACAAGGCGGCGCAGCGACGCCAAGGACACGTCCCGTGGGGCGGGGCGCCCTTCGCATTCTCAACTGCACTTTTTATAGAAATCAACAAGCTTACCGTAAATCTGCATTTGTATGTAAAGTAAACCAGAAGCCGCAAAACAATGTTCAAAGGAATAACAGGAATCAAAGCATGTAGTAGTAGAACAAGCACAGATGCAGGTAGACCCATGGAGGAGATTTAAAGGTCCATTCACAAACGCAGGCATTTTGAGAAAGGGGGCAAGAAATTTGAGAGGAAGGAAAAGCGTTTTCAACAAATGATTCTGGTAAAAT
Source organism: Indri indri (assembly GCA_004363605.1). Classification (NCBI taxonomy): domain Eukaryota; kingdom Metazoa; phylum Chordata; class Mammalia; order Primates; family Indriidae; genus Indri; species Indri indri. The sequence continues at coordinate 28,528 of RJWJ010002100.1, forward strand.
CGGATATGGAGATGAAAAGGGTAAATGTGGACCCCAAATTTAAAACGCATGTGAAAAAAATATTCAAAAAGATTATATACCTAAATGCTGGACCTAAAAATATTCCTAGGAGGAATAGTATTTTATTGTGATCTTGAATTAGGCAAAGATTTCTTAGATTTTACATCAAAAGAATAATGAAGAAGAGAAAATTTGATGAATTGTCCATCAAATTTAAATTTTTGTCTTCAAACATCATGAAAATATAAGTAAATAAATGGGAAACTACTCCAGCTGCCGCCTTGATAGCAGATTTCTAGCCTCACGAATTGAGTAAATGCTGCTAAAAACACCCAGCCCTGTAGCAATTCTTTATGGCAGCCCTATCAAACTGATGTGATGTATTAGTACACACAGAATGTCCCCTGCAGCACAGCTGAGATGGCAAGAGAATTGAATCGTGTCAGGGTCCACCAGCATTGAAAGGCTAAAATGCTGTGAGAAATGGCCTCCCTGATGGAATATTATGAAGACAAGTGAGACCACAGCTTTCAATATGGCAGCACTAACAGAATGTGTTCTGTGAGATAACAAGTTACAGGCAAATGTTAGAATAGCTTAAACCCCTCAAATATTTTTAAATATAAACCATCCTAGTAAGAGTGACTTTTGTTTGTTTTATAGAATTGGAGGTCTGGAAGGGCAGTGGAGCTGACAGCTACATGGGATACCTGTGGCAAGGAGCTAAAACTATAAAGCAATAGTAAAATGCAAAGACACTCATGGTCTAGTGTAAAGTGAAAACAATGCAAACATTTTCTCTGATATTCCTACAAGTATATGAACATGAATTTTGTACCTAACCAAGTTCCCACTAGGGACTAAAGGAGGCCAGGATTCTTTGGGAGGGGACTGTGAGTGACTCAAGTAAAAAAGTCCTAGGACAGAGCCCAGGGAGTTCCCATATTGGGCTCTGGGTCCTAGGCTCACCCTGGTCATGTTGAGTTCCAGGCTGTGGAAACCCTTCTGTGCCCACTCTCACCCCAGCCCAGTACTGGCCATGGTTGGTGGGGTGATAGCCTTACCCATTAACCAAGGAGGTGGAGTAATTGGACCCCCACACCTCTGCATTGATCTCCTGCATTGAGCCCTACAAAAAAGGTGCCTGGCAGCTAGGTCAAGTGGTGCCAGTGGTCTTTTTAGAAATTCTGCACCCTAGATCAGGCACATAGAAGAATCTCCATAGACCTCCGGCCAGGGAGGAAGCCAAATGGTGAATCAAGGTCTCAGAATTAACATCTGAGTAGACAAGCTTGATCCCCAACACTCAACTTTCCATTCTGCCATCATGACCTGGGGTATGAACATGACACACCCACCAGTGTTCCAACACCTGACAACCTGATTCTGCACAGGAATCCCTCTTATCCCCTGTCCCCCCCCCACCCCACACACACATATGTTAAGAGGGAGGCATGTGAGGCTGCCCAGATGGAATCACAAGTGAGGACTGACCTGGATGGACCTGCCCTGGGATACCTGGTGTTACCTTTGGGTGTCTCTTGTCAACTGGTCTGAAGCATGGGGGTGAGAAGCTTGAGGGATGAGCCAATGTCTGCATCATTGAAAAAGGCTCTCATTCCAGGCCTCCTGGAGGCAAGAGCCTCAGATAGATGGGATACAGGAGGACATCTTACTCTCTTAAGAGTGTCCTGTGAATTGAGTTGTATAGAGGGCTGTCTGTAGAATGTGGGTGCTTGGTTATTGGAACTCTAAGTTCTCTTGGGGTTAATCACCAAGCAAGTGAGGTCACTTCTTCAAGCTTCCATCATGTGGGCCCTTTGAAAAGGGACTGCTGACTGCTCACGCTCCTCCCCCATGTCAACTTCTCTCTTATACACAGTTATGCAAACACAGCCTCCCTCAGCACCCTAGGAAGACCTGGATATAGTCAGGGTCACAGGTGTGAGGAGACAGAGCTGGGTCAGAGCCTCCTTGTTCTTACCAGTTCTGCGATCCCAGCTATGTCATTGTGCCTCTCATGGCCTCCTCAGTCTTTCAACCTGCACAGTGGGAATGACGCTGATCATCTAGCTCCACGGGAAGTCATCTGGTGTATGTGAGATAATGCTTGTAATTCTCGTAGGTGTGTTTTACATGTCACTAAGGCATAAGTTTAGAGATGGAAGAATTATGATCAGTGGGATGTAGCACAGAATAAAACTCAAACCGACATGGGTTCTGTCAGGTGGATCTTGGGGAACCCACTCCCTCTCTTGGTCTCATTTACCAAGATCCACCATGGGGGGTTGGCATTAAATAAAATTCAGATTTTGCTACCTTGTGGCAATAAACCTTCCAATGCCTTCCCATTATATTTGGAATCAAGCTCACATGCCTTACCTTTGTGTATGTGGTGGGAGCCTTACAATGGCACACAATGATCCCCACCTCCAGGTATCCACATCCTTGTGTAACCAATACGGGTTAGTAACTCACTTTTAGTCAATGGAATACAAACTAAAGATTTGGAATGTCACCTCAAAGATTTAATTACTGAAAGATTGTGACTTGCTTCTTTCTTACTTTCTCTCTCAGGTGTCTTCTCTCCCTCCCTCTCTCTCTCTCTCCTGTACCTTCCTTTGGGGAAGCAAGCTTGAAAGATTTGAGATTCCCTATTTATGGGCCTGTGTGACAAAGAGTGGAGGGAGAGCCCAGGCCAATAGACAGAAAGGAACTCAGGCCCTCATTCCAAACTGAATGATGCCAGGTCCTCCCCTGCCCAAGCTTCAGTTGAGGAAACAGCCCAGCCTCATGAGAGACCCTGAGGCAGAGGCACCCAGCTAAGCCATGCCAGGATTCTCAGGCCACAGAAATTGTGATATAATACATGTGTGGAGTTTTAAGAAACTAATTTTGAGTTAATGTTTTCAGAGAGCTGTAGATAATGACACAGTTCGCCAGGCCCCAGCATCTGACCCTGTCTTCCTCTCACTCTCCCATTATCTGCTCTAAGGCTTGCTACAGCCATGGTTGCCACCTGTCTAACCTCCTCCTGCCAAACTCATTTCTGCCCCCAAGTCTCCGTACCAGGGATACTTTTTCCCTGACACACTTATTTGTCAGCATTTTCCAGAGGGGAAAGAAAACCAATAGAATTTATAGAGATATACTGGAAGAGATTTGTTACAAGGATTGGCTTATGCAGTTATATAGGCCAAAAAGTTCCATACGCCAAATGAAAGCTTAAGAGCAAGTAAGCCAGTGGTTTCTGTCTGAAGGCCTAAGAACCTAAAATCAGGGGTTGGGGTCAGGGGAAGGTTCAGTGGCCAGAGAACCAGGAGCTGCGATGTTCAAAGACACTAGAAGATTGGTATGCCAACTCCAGAACGTGGTTGATAATTTGCCTTTCCTCTACTTTTTTTTTTTCTGCCAGTCAAATTTAGCAGTGGGCAGGGGGTGTTGTATACCAACTTTAGTGACACCAATGTCAATAACTTCTGATAACCCATACTTTTCTGTTGCATTTGGGCTCTCAACAGATTTAATGGAGACTGCTTTCATTGGTGAGAGCAGAGTTCCTTTCCTCAGTCTCCTGATTCAAATACAATCTCTTTATGAAACACCCTATAAGGCACACCCAGAAATAATGTTTTGCCAGCTATCTAGGCATCCCTTAGCCCAATATAAATAAAATTAACAATCAACCACCAGAAGTCCTCCCCATTTTAAACTTGGAACCCATAAGCATCTTTTTAAACCATATTTAATTTCTAAATAAAAATAACAAGGTCATAATTTTACTTAACATGATATAACTTGTGTACAACTGAACCTGGCATACAACTTAAAACACACTTAACCTTTGTCCAGAACAAGAGATAAAGTCCTTGAGTGATGTTTTCTCATCTCTAGATATCCAGTAACTTAAATAATATGTTGTAAAATGGATCACAATCAAATACTGATATAAAGTCTAAATACATCTTATGAAACATAAGGGAATAAGAGAAAAATACAAAGATATTTGCTTAATACATGTATATGAACAAAAAAAGTATCTATAACAAAATGTGGAAAGACTCATGAAGATTACAGTCCTCCTGGCCATAACTGGTCACATGGTCCTAGCTCATATTCATAAACTACCTTCTTTCACTGCCCATTCCGTGTTTGCTGTAACTCCAGAAAGGTCCTGAACTTGTCCTGGATTTTACCTGTAAAGTTGACCCAGCTTCATTCTTGAATGAACTGGGTCACTTACAGTACTGCTTGGATTGTGTTGTTAAAGTTTTCACTGACCTCAATCACAAGGTGATTAGTGATAGTGATGCTAACAGATGCCCTGAGGCAGCAGTCCCCAACCTTTTTGGCACCAGGGGTCAGTTTCATGGAAGACAGTTTTTCCACAGGCTGGGAGCGGGGGGGGGGGGGGGGGGGGGGGTCAGGATGATTCAACCACATTAATGTATTGTGTATTTTATTTCTATTATTATTGCATTGTAATATATAATGAAATAATTATTCAACTTACCATAACGCAACCTCACTGTTAATGACCATCTGCATTTGCAGCCATTCCCCAATGCTAGCAATGCTTCAGCTCCACCTCAGGTCATCAGGCATTAGATTCTCATAAAGAGTGCGCAACCTAGATCCCTCGCATGTGTGGTTTACAGTAGGGTTCACTCTCCAATGAGAATCTAATGCCACCACTGATCTGACAGGACATGGACTTCAGGCCGTGGTGCAAGGGTTGGGGAGCAGCAGTAAATACAGATGAATACACTCGCTTGCCTATTGCTCACCTCCTGCAGTGTGGCTCGATATGTAACAGGCCACAGACTAGTAGCAGTCAGCAGCCTGGGGGTTGTGGACCACAGCCTTAAGGGATCCTGTAATCCAAGCATAGTGTTTCTCATCTCCATTGTGAAACAGTACACCAACTTCTTCTTGGTAGTCTGGATCAATTACCTCAGCCAACACTGTAACTCCTCCCTTCTTGGCCTAGTGAATCAGAAACATGAGGATCCCAAAGAGGCCAGTGGCAGTCTTAGCTGGAAGCTGGTGGAAGATTCCTCCTTCTGGGACTAAGAAGACTAGGCCAGCAGAGCATAAAGTCATGAGAACAAGAAGCAAAACTTTGGCTATTTGGTCACCAGGGATAATGGTGAGTTGTGCCATTCTCATTTGCACCACTTGATTTTTTTAATTTGTAAATCCTGAGTATAAGCGAAACAGCACCATCTGTTGGATGCTAATTCAGAGTACATACAGCCTTCTGTGCAAACTTATCTCATACCTTCAAGCTACTGCATGTAATTGGTGGTGTAAATGCATCTTCGAAGGGCCATTTCAAAGTTCTTTGTAGCCTGCTCTTTCAGTATAGTGCAAAACATGATAAGAGCATGAATTTTATGTGCGGGTCCATTGCTACACTTCTTTGACTGTACTGTGAGTTCCTTAGTCAAATGCAATG
>RJWJ010002100.1:34085-101395 GCA_004363605.1 Indri indri
GAGGGGGAGGAGGGGACGGATATATGCATACACAAAGAGTGCAATGCGCACCCTCCGAGAGATGGACACGCTTGGGACTGGGACTTGGGGGGAAGGGGGGGCAAGGGCAACATACATAACCTAAACATCTGTACTCCTATAATAACAAACAATAAAAAAAAAAAAAATCGTATGCAGGGAAAGCAAACCCATCTCCACAGTAAGTGTCTTTCCAGTAAGGACAAAAGCTTGCCCCTTCCATTATGGAAGCTGTCCAGTATAATCAACCTGGCACCAATCAGCTGGCTGATCATCCTGTGGAATGGTACCATACAGAGGGCTCAGTGTTGGTATCTGCTGTTGGTAAGTTGGGCACTCAGTGGGGACCATAGCTAGGTCAGCTCTGGTGAATGAAAGTCCACATTATTGAGTCCATCATAACCTCCATTCCCTGCCACGATGGTGACTTTGATCACGGGCCAATTGGGTGATGACAAGCGTGACTGGGGAAAGAGGCTGACTGGTATCCCAAAATGGGTCATCCTGTCTACCTGGTTATTTAAACCCTTCTCTGCTGAGATCACGCTTGGTTTGGCATTGACATAGGACACAGATATCTTCATGTTTTTGGCTTTTCTGGAAATATGTCTAGGCACATGCCTCTTCCTCCAAATTCCCTTTCATCAATTTCCCAATCGTTTTCTTTTCAAGTTGCTGTCAGTTCAGACAAATTGTGGTCCATAGCCAATGAATTCGTACACAAGAGCATGTCTGGCCATTTCTCCTTCCAACGAAAGTTGACCATGATGTGTACTACCCCAAATTCCACCCACTGAGAAGATTTTTCTTCACCTCTGTCCTTCAGGAATGTCTTAGAGAGGGGCCGTAGTGCTGCAGCTGTCCAGTTTTTGGTGGTGCCTACATATTGTGCAGAACCATCTGTAAAGAAGGCCTTAGTCTTTTCTTCCCCTGTCAACTGATAGTAAGGTACTCCCCATCAGGTGATGGCTTGGAGAGAGAAGGCAGTGCAGGAGGAGAGGAAACCGTTGGCATTTGGGCCACTTCCTCCTAAAACTTAGCTGTGTTCCAGGATCTGCTTGGGCCCAATCACATATATACCACTTCCATTTGACAACAGAGTGTTGCTATGCACACTCAACTTTATAGCTTGGTGGGTTAGGTAATACTCAGCTTATCATAGGCAACTCGGGTCACATAGTAACTTGTGGCCCATGTCAAGCATGCAGTTTCTACTAAAGCCAAGTAGGAGGCTAAGGGCTGACTCTCAAAAGGAGAGTAGTTATCTGCATATGACGGCATGGCCTTGTTCCAAAATTCTAAAGGCTGGCATATGATCCACTTATTGGAGCCTAATAATGGCTCCAAAAAATTCCTAACTGCCATTGAAACCTCAAGAACCACTGGACCTTGATCACCTGGTCTGAGTGGCAGAGCAGCTTGCACAGCATCCTGGGCCTGCTGCAGAGTTATCTCCTAGACCCCACTGGAAACTAGCAGCTTTTCAGGTCAGCTGGCAAGTGGGATGCAGTAATATACCCAGGTAAGGAATATGTTGCCTCTAAAATCTAAATAAGCCACTAGGCACTATGTCTTTTTCTTGGCTGTGGAAGGAGCCAGATGCAAAAACTTACCATTCACCTTAGAAGAGATATCTCAACATGCCCTAGCCACTGGGCCATTAAAATTTTTCCTGAGGTAGAAGGCCACTAAATTTTAGTCAGATTTATTTCCCATTATCCGACAAATCAATGGCAGTTTTGTTTCTGGGGGGAAATTCCAATACAGAGAAAGGAGAAACACAGAGCCATGACATTAAGACAGTCCCAGGAAAAGTTGGGGATGGGCCAGCACCTACAGATCCTGAGGTCAGAGAAAAAGTGTACACCCTATATATATATATATATATATATGCATTTATTTGTGTATTAATGTTTCATTTTTCTTATAGTGTATCATATTTGATGATTTTGGATTGTCCTAGCTGATTAACTTCCCCAGGGGTAATATACCCCTTTGGTGCAGGTAAAGGAATGCTAGAAGGGGGTGGGTGAGACCATAGGTGTGGGAAAGGAGAATTGCCAGAAAAGCATCACCATACCTGCTTGAGGGCAGTCAGGTGAGAGGTGCCCAACAAGCCAGTGCAGGTGCCGCAATCAGTATGAAGTTACCCAGTAAGAGGGCACGGTGTGATGGTAAGTCAGGAATTGGCAGCATCCTTGGAACAGTCCAGTGAGAACTGAACTCTATCATCAGCAGGGAGGGCACAGCTGTCCCAGTGTTGGCTGAAAATTAGGGGAGATAAAGAGAGTGAGGATCAGCTGTGGCTCTGAAGCAAACTCACCAATGGCGAGGGAAGAGACATTAACAGGCAGTAACTGGGGCTTGACTGGAAAAGTGGACTAGCGGTGGAATGTTGGCAAAGGCACTACCAGGAAGGTGAAAGGTTGGCCACTCAGTGGGTGGCTGAAATGACCCCGTGATGAAAATTTTCATTGACTTTGGTACTGAGTAGTTGGTGACTAGGTCTGGAGAAGCCACAATCGAATATAGAACATGAGGCTACCTAGGGCAGCAAAAGCCAGCAGATGTACTGAGGCTTAGAAACAGTCACATGGGCATGTAAAGGAGTTGAACAGACTTGGACTTAGTGGTGGTAGGCTTGGAGTTGCTCGATTATGCACAATGGCAGGCCAGAATGGGACAGGATCTAAAGGACTCAGAAAAAGTAGTAAGGTCTAAAGACACTGTGTGTGCAGGAGGTGATGTCATAGGTGCAAATGTTAATATTGGAGATGGCCCAATCAAACCTAGGTTTTGAGTCCTATCTGTCCCGAATGACTGGCAAGCACAACTGAGGTGTCAAGTGTTTCCAAGTGGTGCGGATTGTAGAAACAGTGATGGAGGTGGCCTAAGAGACAGTTAAACTAATTGTGGCCTGAGGCTGCCTTCCCACCTTAAGTCTCTAAGAAAGAAACTGCAACCTAACTTAATATGTAAACAAGCTTTAAACCTAATTTAGGAATATATTTTGTGTAGAAATTAGCTGAGTCTTGGGCACTAACAAGCAACCAACCTTCAGCCAACCACAGGTTGCCAATTGTTCAGACCAGCCCCCAAAACGCCAAGACCAAGCTGTAACCAATGAAGCTGTTTCTCTATCTCATTTGTGTTTGCTGTCTGTAAATGCTCTCTGCTCACATTGTGGAGCAAATCTTTGACCTTTTCTGGTCCCAAAGGCTGCCTGACTTGTAAATTATTCATTGCTCAATTAAACTTTGTTAAATTTAATTTTTCTAAAGTTTAAGACTGGTGAGAAAATACACCTATAAATGTCTTGCTAGGTCAAGATGTAGTCAGGTTGGTGGGACAGTCCATGTGACCATACGAATGAAAGACAGAAATTGTAACAATGAGAGTGTCTTTCAGCAGCTGGAAAAATTGGTATGTAGTGTAGAAGGGCATTAAGCAGTCACCAGGGCCATAAGGCATACATGCTGTTGTGCACGAGACAGCTCCTTACAGATTGGAAAGACCTAAGCTGGGGTCAGGGACTGGTTGAGTGTTGCAAAAGTTCTAGCCTGTAAAGTTGTCACAGCAGCAGAGGAGTCTGAAGAAAAGCTAAGGATAAAGGTGAGGAGGTGTCCGTGGAAGCTGATCCAGCCTGGAAGCTTTGCAACATAGTGGAAGAAAGCAGAATCCTCATAAGAAGGGAAGAAGCTCTGCAGCACAGAAAAGCTACCTGTGGTCAAGCAGGTAGTGATATTAGCCAGTTGCATCATCAGAGTTCATGGGGTGGGAAGAAAGTAGCAGTAGAGTCTCAGTTTCTGTTTATCACAAGGAAAGACATGGATGCCAGGGGGAAGGTGTCATGAGGTCAGTGTTGCAATGGGTGTCCTTCTCTGCTATTAATTGTTAGAATTCTGTCAGTAAAGCAGTTGAGGCAATGCAGCATAAAAAACCAAAGTAAAAATGGTCAAATCGAGGAGTAACTCTTGTAGACAGCACAATAAAAAAAAGTTAGTTCAATAAAAAAGGGACCCTGAGTCAGCCCAGTCCAGAAGGACCATAAGTAGTGGCACCCACAGGGGGTCTGCCTGGGTCCAGTGGACAGCCTCTGCATGAGGAATGTGGTGGCACCATTCAAGAGTTTCTAATTGGGACCATGAGTGGAAGCACAGCTCACAAGCTTGCAGAGAGAAGTAGTAGGAGCAAATATCGGGGTCTTTCTTCCAAGACAGGAGATGCATTGCTTCTCGGCCTCTTGGCTAAGATCAAGGGTAGTATCTGTTCTTATCAGTTTCATATCTGATATGTTCTCTATCCAAGACTGGAAATCCTAATCATGTTGGTATTTTAGCAGGATGAGGGAGCCCTGTCTTCATTAGTCAGTTGTTGCTGTATGATTGGGAGGAATTACCACAGGGGTACTTGACACAAGAGGGACAGTTTGGGTCTGGGGTTTTTGGCAGACAAGATGGAATTAGTAAGCAGGCTTCACAGTAGAGGCTAATCTAATTTTTATGCTCTCCTCAAAATTTAAATATTTACGACATGAATCCAAGTAAAATTGTAATAGTCATGTTTTCCCAGTTGAAGACTAAATGTCAAAAAGAATGTTCCAGAATCCTTTGATATGAGATATCTAAGTGGAAGTCATCAGATCTCAAATGCATTCATGTAAACTAACTCTTCTGGCCAAATTAGAAATAACGTCTGGTTGTCGTCCTGCATATTACCTACCTTACTGCTGGTTCAGTCACCCTCAGTATTAGATATTTTCATGCAGTTTTGCTGTGTCTAACAATAGCTATGATGATATTGGAAACAAGGCTATTTATAGCTCAACAAAATTTTTTTAAAAGAACATAGAAAACAACCAAAGTGTATACATAGAATTATGCACCTGCTGATGGGAAGGTAATTTCAAATATAGACATGTAAAATGAGAGTTAAGCTCTTCTTTTCCTGCATGGAAACAATGCACAGTATTTTATTTGTGATTGAGGTAACAGAACTAAGATTTTATGTAGCATTTACAATATCTTATATCATAATGCAGGATTTCATTGCTCTTTACCCATCTTCTCTGAATTTCTATATACAGACTTCTATGATATAAGTGGGGTAAATATACTGAAACTGCTCCAGGGATTTCCATTCTACATATATATGCATGTATATATATTCTATATATAACCCTACTATGTATTGATAGGACCATGGCCTTTTTTCTCAAAATGAATTAATATCAAAATCAAAAAATACCTAACTCTATTTTAATAATGAGAAATGTTGTCTTCTGATCAGATACATTTTCTTTCACTGTAGAATAAGAGATTTTTTAACAGTTTCTTCTTTATCCAAACAAGCCAAAGTGAAATCCAAAATAATCAGTACATTGTAAAATTTAGAAATTAACTTTGATTTTCCTCTACGTTTTTAAAACTTTCTAGTTTTTAAAAATGCTACAATGCTCATGTTATAGTTTGCTCTGGTTTAGATATGTGCTCCAAAATTGTGTTGGAAAATTAATACCCAATGCAATAGTGTTGAAAGGTGGGAACTTTAAGAGGTGATCAGATCATGAGGGCTCTGCCCTCCTGAATGCATTAATACTGTTACCCGAGAAGTAATTTAGTTATCACAGGATTGGGTTCTTGATAAAGAATGAGTTCTTCTATCTCCCACTTCCTCCCCTCCTTGCCGTCCCCGTTCCACCATGGGATTATGCAGCATGAAGACCCTCATTAGATGTGGTCCCTCAGTCTTGGACTTCTCACCCTCCAGAAGCATGAGACAAATACATTTCTTATCTTTATAAATTACCCAGTCTCCAGTTTCCAGTTATAGCAGCAGAAAATGGACTAAGACACAGTTTGCACTTATAGTACTTACTAAGTAGGAAAACATCTGAAAGGATAATGGAAAATTACTACAAAATAGTCCTAATGCATTGGGCTGGAAGAGTAGTGATTACCAAAGTTTTCTAAAGTATTTTTTAAGTGAAGTCAAAGTTTATGGTTTAAATTATTGTCATGTTCAATAACAGAATGGAATTAAGATTGCTAATCAGCTGACGTTAAGATAGGGACGTTATCCTGGGTTACCCAGATGGGCTCAATGTAATTATAAGAATCTATCAATGTGTAATCAGGAGGCAAGAGACTCAGTGTCACAGGGATATAACATAAGAACGACCATTGCTGGCTTTGCAGGTAGTAGGCAGACAGGAGCCAAGAAATGCAGGCAACTTCTAGAAGCTTGGGACAAAACTCAAAACCAAAAAACCCAAGAAAATGGATTCTCATTTAGAGCCTCCAGAAAGGAATTCAATCTTGCTGACCTCTTCCTTCTGCTTCTCCTCCTTCTCCTAAGATAAATTTTGGGTTTTTGACACCGAGGAATGCAATATGATAAATATATGTTGTGTTAAGCCTGTAGCTTTGTAATAATTTTCTAACTCAGAATACCATCACATTTCATGAGAAGCTTTTTTAAAACATCATCTTAATATTAACAAAATCTTTTCTCCTTTCTGTCAGAATAAATGAAATTTCACCAAACTGTTGAAAAACTCCATTATATCTCCAAAGAAAAAGTTTTGGGCAGTAAGTCAGAATGTTAAAAACCCAGAGAAGATGTAATGGACATAAGATTTTTTTTAATTGTTAGACTTGGTGATTCTTTTTCCTTTAACATAAATTTAATTGAGTTCATATGTGCAGGCACCGCTGAGTAATTTTTGTATGCTGAATGCTGAATTTGTAATCAGAGAAAGTAGAATATGAATAAATGCTTCCAAGTAGAGAGGCCCAGGTGTTGCAGGAGCATAGCTGATGGACAACCACACAGGCTTGGTTGTGCTTGAGATGGTGTTAGATGTATAAAAACTACATAACGTAAAAAATAATGCAGAGAGGCTGATTATTTAAAAATTTGTGTGAGCTATGTAGGGTTACTCAAGGATCATTGGGTTGAATAAAAATGATAGTAGTGGTAATAATTTTGTCTATACAAAATAACATAGATGATGTGAGTTCTATAGTGTTTTTTAGAAACAAGGAATGTTTCTTTTTTGCTATTAAAATGAGAAAACTTTCCATTTATGTTATCATTAGGAAATATCTTTTTTTTCCAAACAGGCTTCTCAGCAAACACTTTCCTCTTTCTCTGTGCATCTTCACATTCCATTTTTAATGTAGGCCTAAGCCCACTGATGTGACCAGTAGTCACTTGGCCCTTGTCTACACACAGCGATGTTCCTCACTGAAGTTTTTAAAAGATTTTCAGAACTCTCTGACTCATTGGATTTTCAAAATGACCTCAAATGTAAGACATTTTTCTACTTGATCAGGGTGATGAGAAATTTCTCCATCTGCACCACCTGCCTCCTGAGCTTCCTCCAGGTAATCACCATCTACCCTAGCACCTCCTGGTTTGCCAGGTTGAAAAAGAAATTCCAGTGTTACATCTCCTATTTCTTTTGTCTCCTATTTCTTTTTCTTCCTTGGGGTTCTTTGTGTGCCTTTCAGTAATAACCTGATCTACACTGTGAGATCTTCCAACTGGGCCCAGAACAATCTAATGATTCTCACTAAATACTGCTCCCTTTCTCCCGTAAGTTATATGAACAGGAGTCTGTTTTCGATGCTGGCACTAAAAAGAGATATCTTCTTTTTTGTAGGAAGTATGCTTCTCCAGTGCATTCATGGTGATTCTCTCTTTCAGGCATCAGAGGTGATCCCAGTACCTTCACAGCTCCAGCCTCCCCCAAGGAGCCTCACCAAAGAAAAGAGCCACCCAGACCATCCTGCTGCTGGTGAGTTTCTTTCTTGTCAGGTACTAGTGGATGCCATTATTTCATCCACCTTAACCATGTTATGGGGCTATGAGACTGTCATCCTAGGTGTCCAGAATATTGTGGTCAGTCTCTGTGCCACTGTCTGTCCCTTGATAGAAATCCGTTCCAATAAAATAAGTATACTGCAAAATATACAAAATGCCATCAATTTTTAACAAGGTAGTGATGGAAAAAATCTTCTAAAATATAGATTCTTCTATCAATTGTTCAAGTAGTGTAGGATTTGTTATCTGATTTAAATAAAATGTGTAGAACTAACATACAGACACACACATACACATACACACACACACACACACACTTTTTTATTTTGATGCTGCCAAGGGATATCTGGCTTCTCTAATTTAATGTTCATCAGTGTTTGATATTCCCATACCCAGTCTCTCATTCTTTAATTTTCATTTTTTGACATAAAAACCATTACTTTTCTCTTAAAATGCACTCCGAGGAAGCTCCTATTTGCAACTAAATCACTTGGTGTTTTTACCTTTGAAATTATTTTAATTTACCCATTTTTGTTAAAGTTATTTTAGCTAAGCATTCAATTCTATGTTTAATGATAGTTTCTCTCAGTGTTGTTTATTTTCCTATTTTTGGCTTCACACAAGCTGTGGAAATTTTTTTCTCATTTTCATAGGTTATCTTTGTTCTCTCGGTCATTTTAAGTGTTTTACTCTTCTTTGGTGTTATACAGTTTGACTATTATTTTGTTTAAGCCTTTTTAAAAAATTATTCTCATTTTGACATGCTACATTTGTTCACTCAGTGGATTCAAGGATTCATGGATTCATGTCTGGTTTTCAATTTTAGAAACTTATAAATAACCAATACTTTGACTATTACCATTCCTTTTTTATATATTCTAGATAAATAATGAGATGTGGCCCATTCCTTTTTATTATTTTCTTCATATATGTGTAATTATATTTGTATTTTCTATAATGTTTTCTTTTTTTTACTGTATTTGACTACATTGTGTTCAACATTCCAGTTTACTAACCTCATTAGCTCAGTATAATTTAGTATTTGATCCATATGTTGTATATTAAGTTACTTAATTATATTTTCAATTGGTTACTTTTTATTTGGCCCTTTTAAAAACATGGCTTGTCAAGCTTATGATTTCTTGTTTTTTTCCACATATTTTTTTCTATTTGATTGACTTACACATTTTAAACATGATTCTTATATCTGAAATTTATCTGATATTGAATCTCTTCTGACCCACCTCCTGATAATTTATTTCTTTATGTGCAACATAAATTATAATTTAGTTCTTATATATGAGAGATTTTTCGTGTGGGATGTCTGCAGTCAGGGTTAAAAGAGTAGATTTTTAAATGTTTATACCACAAAAAAATTATAAATATGTGAAGTGATGGATTTGCCATTTAGCTTAATATTTTCCCAATGTAAACATACACCAAAATATCACATTGCACCCAATATATACCACTATTTTTTAATTAAAAATAAAATGCTTCCAAAGTTGATGATTTTTTCCAAAGAATCTTTGACCTATTCATTTTATATTCTTGTATATTAAGCCTATATATATTTAATGGCTTAGAATAGTGCCTAACATATTGTGTGCCCTAAATGCTAACCACACTTATTGTCAAATTATCTTTTGTACATACCATTCTTCAAATACAATATTATTTTTTATTTTTTCTTATTAAAACTTTTTTTCTCATCTAAATATTGCTAACAGAAAATAAGTGGCAGCCTTGCTTTTCCTGCTTTATGGATTTCAAAGTCCAATGTCAGTTTCACTAATTTTTTATATATCTCACTTAATAAATGTGAACTTTTTTTGTGTATCTGGGTTTTTTTTATTAGAATATTACTAGGGTACAAATGATTGGTTATATATATTGCCTTTGCACCTCCTGAGCCAGAGCTACAAGCATGCCTAACCCACAGACGGTGTGCACCTCACCCATTAGGCATGAATATACCCATTCCCTCCTCCCTTCCTGACACCCAATGAATGTTACTTATGTGCACATAAGTTTTGATCAGTTAGTACCAATTTCACGCTGAGTGAGTACCTGTGGTGCTTGTTTTTCCATGCTTGTGATACTTCACTTAGGAGAGTGGGCTCCAGCTCCATCCAGGAAAATACAAGAGCTGCAAGTTCGCCACTGTTTTTTTGTGGCTGAGTAATACTCCACGGTATATATATCCCATATTTTATTAATCCACTCTTGTATTGATGGGCACTTCGATTGTTTCCACATCTTTGCAATTGTGAATTGTGCCACTATAAACATTCAGGTGCAGATGTCTTTATTACAGAATGTCTTTGTTTCCTTTCGGTAGATGCCCAGTAGTGGGATTGCTGGATCAAATGGTAGTTCTACTTTTAGTTCTTTCAGATATCTCCATGTTACGTTCGATAGAGGTTGTACTAGTTTGCAGTCCCACCAGAAGTGTATGAGTGTTCCATCTCTCTGCATCCATGCCAACATTTATCATTTGGGGACTTTTTGGTAAAAGCCATTCTCACTGAAGTTAAGTGATAGCTCATTGTGGTTTTGATTTGCATTTCCCTAATGATTAGAGATGTTGAGCATTTTTTTTCATGTGGTTCTTGGACATTAGTCTATCTTCTTTTGAAAAGTTTTTGTTCATGTCCTTTGCCCACTTTTTAATAGGGTTGTTTGATTTTTTTCTTGCTGATTTTCCTGAATTCTATACAGATTGTAGTTATCAGCCTTTTATTAGATGTATAATATGAGAATATTTTCTCCCATTCTATAGGTTGTCTGTTTGCTCTAGTGATAGTTTCTTTGGCTTTGCAGAAGCTTTTAAATTTGATCAGGTCCCATTTATTCATTTTTGCTGATGCCATGATTGCTTTTGGGATCTTCTTCATAAATTCTTTGCCTACAACAATGTCTGTAAGAGTTTTTTCAATGTTTTCTTCTAGAATTCTTATGGTTTAATTCCTTAGGTTAAGTGTGTTATCCATTGTGAATTTATTTTTCTGAGAGGTGAGAGGTGTGGATCCTGTTTCGGTCTTCTACATGTGGCTATCCAATATTCCCAGGACCATTTATTGAATAAGGATTCTTTTCCCCAGTGTATGTTTTTCTCTGCTTTGTCAAAGATCAGATGGCTATATGAGGATGCTTTTATATCTGGGTTCTCAATCCTGTTCCATTGGTCTATGTCTCTGTTCTTGAGCCAGTACCATGCTGTTTTCTTTACTATAGCCTTGTAGTATAGCTTGAAGTCTGGTAAATTAATGCCTCCCAATTTGTTCTTTTTGCTTAATGTTGCTTTAGCTATATGGGGTCTTCTCTGGAGTCATACAAACTGTAGAATTATTTTTTCTAGATCTGCAAAAAATGATGTTGGTATTTTTTAGAGATCACATTGAATCTGTAGATCACTTTGGGTAGTATAGACTTTTTAACAAGGTTGATTCTGCCAACCCATGAGCATGGTATGATTTTCCTTCTGTTTATGTCCTTTGCTATTTCCTTCCTTAGCATTTTATAGTTCTTCCTGCAGAGGACATTCACCTACTTAGTGAAATATATTTCTAAGTATTTTATTTTCTTTGTTGTTATTGTGAAAGGTACTGAGTCTTTGATTTGGTTCTCAGTTTGTCTATTGGTGTATATGAATACTACTGATTTGCATACATTGATTTTGTAACCTGAGATTTTGCTGAATTCATTTATCAATTCCAGTAGTCTCTTGGCAGAATCTTTGGGGTTTTCTAGATAGAAGATCACATCATCTGTGAAGAGCAATAATTTGACCTCTTCTACCCCCATTTGGATGCCCTTGATTTCCTTCTATTGTCTGAATGCTCTGCTGAGGAATTCCAGTACTACATGAAGAGAAGTGGTGAGAAAGGGCAACCTTGTCTGGTTCCAGTTCTCAGCGTGAATGCTTTCAATTTTTCCACGTTTATTATTATGTTGGCTGTGGGTTTGTCATATATGGCTTTACTATTTTGAGGTAAGTCCTGTCTATGCCTAATTTCTTAAGTGTTTTTATCATAAAAGGGTGCTGAATTTTATCAAATACTTTTTCTATATCTATTGAGAGGATCATATGGTGTTTGTTATGTATGTTTATATGTGAATTGCATTTATAGATTTACATATATTAAACCATACCTGCATCTCTGGAATGAAGGCCACTTGGGCATGATGGATTTTTTTTTTGATAAGGAGCTGAATTTGATTTGCTAGGATTTTATCAAGAATTTTTGCATCTATATTCCTAAGGGACATTGGCCTGTAGTTTTCTTTTTTTGTTGAGTCCTTGCATGGCTTTGCTATCAGGATGACATTGGCTTCATAAAATGTATTGGGGAAGATTCTTTCCTTCTCAATATTGTGAAATCATTTCTGTAGTATAGACACCAGTTCCTCTTAGTAGCTATGGTAGAGTTCAGGTGTGAAACCATCTGGTCCGGGAGATTTTTTTTTTAGGAAGGTTTATTATTGCTGCTTCAATTTCAGTACTAGATATTGATGTGTTCAGGAATTCTATTTCTTCCTGATTGAGCCTACGGAGGTTGTGTGTTTCTAAGAATTTGTCCATTCCCTCCACATTTTCAAGTTTATGTACGTAGAGATTTTTATAGTATTCAGAAATGATACTTTGTATTTCTGTGATATCAGTTGTAATTTCTCCCTTTTTTGCTCCTGATTGAGTTTATTAGAGTCTTTCTTTTCTGCTTCTGGTTAATTTAGTGAGAGGTGTGTCAATTTTGTTTATCTTTTCAAAGAACCAACTTTTTGTTCCATTAATCTTTCATATAGTTCTTTTGTTATGGATTTTATTTAGTTCTGTTCTGGGCTTGGTTATTTCTTTTCTTCTGGTGGGTTTGGGATTGGTTCACACTTCTTTTTCCAGTTCTTTGAGTTGATTCATTAGATTGTTGATTTGTGATTTTTCTGTCTTTTGGATGTAGGTATTTAAGGCTATGAATAGTCCTCTCAGGACTGCTTTAGCTATGTCCCAGAGATTTTGATAATTTCTATCCTCCTCATCATTTAGTTCATAGAATCATTTGATTTTCACCTTAATTTCCTCCTTGACCCAATAATCGTTCAGTGGTAGGTTGTTTAGTTTCCATGACTTTGTGTAGAGATGAATGTTTCTGTTGGAGTTGATTTCTAATTTTATTCCACTGTTGTCTGAGAACATGTATGGTATAATTTCTACTTTTAAAAAATTTTTTGAGACATGTTTTGTGTCCTAGGATGGGGTCAGTCTTAGAGTGTCCCATGAGCTGATGAGGAGAATGTACATTCGGTGGTTTTGGGGTAGAAAGTTCTATAAATGTTTGTTAGTCCCATTCATTTTAGAGTTCTGCTTAAGTCCAATGTTTGTCTGTTTTTCTTCTGTTTGGAAGATCTCTCCTATTCCATCAGTGGGGGGGGGTATTGAAGTTGCCAGGTATTACAGTACTGTTGTTTATTATTTTGTTTATTTCACATCGGTTTTGCTTTATGATTCTGGGCACACCTGCGTTGGGTACATAACTATGTATAATTGTTATGTCTTCTTGTTGAATTGTTCCCTTTACCATTACATAATGACGATCTTTGTCTTTCATTTCTTTTGGTGATTTGAAGACTACGTTACCTGATACGGAAACTGCTATACCAGCTTTCTTTTGGTTTCCATTGGCATGGAATATTGTTTTGCATTTCTTCCCCTTGAGTCTGAATGAGTCCTTGTGGGTAGATGCATTTCCTGAAGACAGCAGATATTTGGCTTCTATATATTTGTCCATTCAGCCAGCCTATATCTCTTTGGTGGACAGTACAAGCCATTTACATTTATTGAATGAATTGATAAGTGAGGTGGATTTCTGTTCATCCTGTTGAATAGAACTTTGTTGCTTTGTTTTATGTCTTGAGTTATTGTGGTATCCGGCCTCTGACCTTTAGGTTTTGGATGATTTTACACTCATGTCTATTGTTCTGATCCATGTGTAACACAGTTCTGAATAGTTCCTGCAGGGCTAGTCTTGTTTTTACAAATTCCCTCATCTGTTTGCTTGTGCAAGAATGTATTTATTTCCCCCTCATGTATGAAACTTAGTTTTGCAGCATACAAAATTCAAGGGTGGGCATGAATCTGTTTGAGAAGACTGAGAATTGGGCCCCAGACCTTTCTAGCTTGTAAGGTCTCAGTTGAGAAATCTGCAGTTACACTGATGGGTTTTCTTTTGTAAGTCACTTGCTGCTCTCACCTTATGGCTCATAGGAGGGCTTCTTTCATGTTGATTTTGTCCAGTGTGTTGACAATGTATTGTGATGTTTTCCTCTTTGTGATGAATCTGCCAGGAGTCCTTTGAGTTTTTTGTACCTGGATATCTAGATTTCTGGCAAGGACAAGGCAATTTCCTTCAATTATTCCCTCGAATAGATTATCCAACCCTTGTGTATTTTGTTCTTCACCCTCCTGGGTAGATATGATTCTTATGTTCAGCCCCTTTACATAATCATATATTTCTCATAGGCTTTGCTCTTTTCTCTTATTTCTCTGTTCTATCTCTGCCACCGACTTGTTGAATTGAAAGATGTTGTCTTTATGCTCTGAAATTCATTCTTCTGCTTGATAACACTTATTCTTAAGGCTTTCTGCTGTGTTTTGAAATTCCTTGAATGAGTATTTCATTTCCAGAAGTTCTGTTTCATTTTTAATATTTCAATTTCATTAGTGAATTTTTCATTCATTTCCTGCATTTTTTTCTGTGGTTTTTTGTGTTGGTTTCCCACTTTATCTTGCATTTCATTCAGCTTCCTTAACAATCCGTGTCCAGAGTTCTTCATCTGTCATTTCAATGTTCTGATTTTGGTTGGTATTCATTGCTAGAGACCTGGTATTCCCATTTAAGGGTGCCCTTTCACTTTGATTCTTCATACTTCCAGAGTTCTTTTGCTGATTCCTTCTCACCTGGAGCAGCTGTTGCTTTTTACCTTTGGATTTTCTTTTGGTAATGACATGCCCACCTTAATATCTGAGCCAGTAGGTGGTGTTCATGCAAAAGAATTGACCACACCCTGTATGATGAGTCAGTAAATGCAGTAAAAGGGCATGTAAATTGACCTCCCTGTCCGTAAGTGGTGCTTGCTGGGAGGAACAGGCTTCAGTTTTGTTTTTGGGTCCTGTAACCAGCTCTAGTTCCTCAGAAGAAGCACTCTAATGCCCCAGGTGGTGGATGGGGCCCTGGAACTTCCAGGTATGTTCTTATTTTCCACCTCATAAATATGAGTTTTAAGTAATAAAATCATATTCATGTTCATTATCCTAACAGTGGAGAGAATTTTGAGCCATTTATTGATTGGGCTAAAGACTCATTCTTTATTTTCATTCCATATACTTCCATGTCAAGTGCCTAGAATATTAATTTTTATAAAATACAGGAAAATAAAAATGAATGTATTGATAGCCATAAATTATTAAAGTAAACTAAACAAATTGATATGGATAGAGATACATAATGAAATAGAATATATAAACAGTCATATAATAATAAAAAGAAAATAATAATTAAAAATATTTCAATATAGAAAAGTTCAGTATCAAATTGCTTAAATTGTAAAATTATCTATATTTAATGAAGAATTCATATTAATTCTTTATAAAAACTTTCAGCAGTAAAAGATGTAACAGTTCCCAATTCCATCATTAGCCAGCATTACCATGATAGCAAGACCAGATAAAAGTATCACAAGTAAAGAATATGGACCAGTAGTCCACATAAATGTAGACACAGAAATTCTCCTAAATACTAGTAAATTGAACTTGGCAACATAAAATAATGATTATATAGTATGACTAAGTAGGATTTTTTCACAAATGCAATGTTAAGATTATTATTCAAAAATCAACCAATGTATTACAAAACATTATTTGAATAAAATAAAGTAACAATTTAAATATGCAGTGAAAACTTTTGACAAGTCCAACACCCATTTGTGATAACATTCCCAGCAAATTACTAGAAGAAAATTTCTGAGACTTGCTAAAATGCATCTATAAAAACCTACAGGTAATATCATTCTTAATAATTAGAGATTGGGTGCTTTAGCCACAACTTTGTGAACAAGACAAGAATTTCCTCTTTTAGTACTCTCTTCAACATTGTACTGGAAGTATTACCTGGAAAATTTTACTCAAAACATAAATAAAATTCTTTAATTAGAAAAGAATACATGGAATGGACTTTTATTGCACATATCATAACATTGTATAAAAATGTGTAAGGAATTTAATTTTAAAGCTACTTAAGCTAATAAACAAGTTCATTGTCACAAGATATAAGATCAGCAAACAGAATTTCATGTACTTTTATGTAACAGCAATGAACAATGGAAATTAAATTAAGAAAATCATTTTATTAATAATAGCATCAAAAAAGAAACATTTGGAAATAAATTTTTCAAAATAAGTGCAAGTACTTTGTATGAAAAAATATTAAAAATGCTAAAAGAAATCAAAGAACTGAATATATTAAGATATGTTCAATGTTCAAGGGTAACAATAGTAACATCAAAATACCCAAATAATTGAATGCTAATTTCCAAATAACTTTTCTTTAATAGAAGTTGAAACACTCCCACTAAAATTTATATGAAAATAATATCAAATACACACAAGAATTTTGAAAAACCTCTGATATGAATTCTTATGACAATGTTACAGTAACAAAATGTATAGTACTAGCATAAGGATAGATTTATGGAGATCTAAAGAATATAATTGAAGGTCCATTAATAAACACATTAATTTGTGGTAAAATTGATTTTGCCAAAGATGCCAAGTAATTTTAATAATGGGAAAAAATTCTGTTCAACAAATGATAATGGAAAAATTAAATATCCACATGCAAAAAAATGAAGTTAGACCACTAATTCAAATCACACACATACAGAAATACTCAAAATGGATTATATACCTAAATGTAAGAGATAAAACTGCAAAATCTTTCAGAAAAATATTAGAGTAACTTTCTGTGATCTTGAGTTAGGCAAAGTTTTTTTAGATATTACACCAAAAGCACAATCAAAGAAAGAAAAAATAAGTATACCTTAATCAAATTGAAAAACTATTATTTGAACATAATAATAAATATTAAAAGAAAAATTCCTTATCAAAAGAAAATATTTTAAATTATGTACCTCTTTAAGGTCTAGAAGAGAGAATATATATAGAACTCTTACAAGTTAGTAATAGAAAAGAAGTTTACCAATTAAAAATGGGCAAAGTATTTAAATAGACATTTTTCCTAAGATGTAAAAATTTGCATGTAAAATATGCTCAACACATCATTCATTAGGGAAATGAAAATCAAACCGCAATAATAAAATAATCAACACCCACTAGAATGGTTGTATATGATACAGGAGTTCAGAGCATCTTACTAGAATGTGTTTCCTGAAGGGTGGGTGTGCCTTACTCAATTTTATTCAACCTCTATTGCCCTTGGCACAGTGTAATGTACATGATTTAACATAATAAATGCTCTCTGGGTAAATGAATGAATATCTGGAATGTCCAGATTTGACTCTCTCAGGGTTAGGCTCTTTTTTCACCAGCCCAGCCAGAATTCTACCTGGCCAGAGTTAAAATGCTTGTGGTTGTCACCTAACCTGGCAGCGGAATTCTAATATATATGGTATAACTGTCTTGTTCTTAGAGAATTTCTCCTCTTGACAGAGGTCCCTGTTCAGAATGCTTATAATTGCTTCCTGTGCCAACTTGCACCTCCTTATATTGTCAATGATGTCCACATTATGAGGTGCTCAGTAGAAGAAAAGGGGCTTTGAGATTCCCTCATTTATTCACCCTCTACCTCAAGAATTCACCCTGCACCAGGTGCACTGGTGAGCCCAACATATGTTATTGAAAATGACCAAGTGGTCCTTGATCCCCTTCCAGGAGCCCAAAGTCTTGAGGACAGCTGGATTAAAGCAAGTACACATGAAAGAACAAAGCAAGTGCTATATTGAATATAATGTAGGATGTTGGGAAGGAGGGATAGTGAGTCACTGCATGCAGGGACCCAAATGCCTCACTAAGGTGACATTTATGCTGTAACCAGAATGACAACAGGAAGCCAGACCTGCACAAGTCTGGGAACAGTGTGTCAAGGAGAAGCCACCCCTGGTGCAGAGATTCACAGGTAGACGTATCTTTGGGAGAGGAGAGAGAAAGGGGCCAGTGGGGCTGGAAGGGGCCTGGGGAAGAGAGGAGCAGAGGGAGGGAGGATCCTGGGGATTGAGAGATGAGGGGAGTGACCTGCTTCTCTCTGACCACACTGCCCCAAGACATAGTACTTTTACACAACTATTTAATCCCTCATAATTTGTGTGGACAAGAATCTGGGTACAGTATGGTGGGAGCCTCTGCCTCAGGGTCTCTCATGAGGCTGGGCTGTGGTCTCAACTGAAGCTGGACTGGGGGAGGATCAGTTTCCAAGCTCACTCATGAGGGTATTAGCAAGACTCACAGTAGACTAAGATCCTGGGTTCCCCTGTCTGCTGGCCTGGACACTTCCTCAGTTCTCTGCCATGTGGGGCTTACCAGAGGGCAGCTTGTAGCATCAGAGCTTGCTTCCTCAGTTTAAGGAATACAATAGAGGAAGAGAAAGACTGGACAGAGACAGAGAGAGAGAGAGAGAGAGAGAGAGATATTGAAGAAAGGAACAAAGGACAGAGTAAGTGGGAGGTAAATGACAACTTTTTTGTAACAAAATCTTACAAGTTACAATAGACTAATTGCCTCCCATAACTTATATGTCAAAATTTTAACCCCCAACATAATGTATCCAGCCTCCCTTGGCTGTTAATATCTTTTTGATTTTTTGCTAATCTTGTGTCTGTGTGACAAACAAAATCATTGTCCCTTTCATTTCCAGGTTTCTAAATGATACTTGTGAGTCACCTCTTGGTTGTTTAATACCTACTTGAGTTTTCTCTTCCTTCAGTCATCTGTTCAGATCCTTGGCCCTGTGATGGGCTTTTTCTCATGCTGGAGTCTCCTGCCATTTTCCCCAGGGCCAGTTTAGGATTGCTGTAGCTGTTTCTTAAGGTTCCCTTTACTGCAAAATAAAGGGAAACAATTATGTTGTTTTAAGTCAAAATGTTTCTTCTAGAGTGTCTTTTCCCGTGCATTGTACCTAAAATGTGAAGAAAATGAGGCTTCCTCAGGCCCTTCTCCTCCATGTCAAAAGCAGATAGATCCTGGAATAGCATAGAAGGAATTTCATGCAGCCCTCACTGCAGAAGATTCTCCATTCTGATCTGTGTGCTGGTGAGCAGCTGACTGCAGATGGGGAGTCAGACACTCATGTTAGACACCATGGGAGGTCATGTCCACAGAATGTGAGATGGGATGCCCTCCTAAAGCCTGTTTTTTTCATCTCTGTAATAAGGATTTTTTTGAGGACTCAGTGGAATAATGCTTTTCATACATACAGGCTATTAACGCTGGTGGGTGCTATTGTTCTACAGCTGAAAGAATACCATGGAAATTCCACAAAGGTATTTTACTGGTGCAGGTCTTTGGGTTCACTGTGCAACAGAAATTAGCCAGAGGCTGGAAGAGAGTCACAAGCAAGTCTTTCTTGGGGCTTATGTTTGACATAAGTGAGGCAGCACAAAGGAAAAGTCCTCTTGCTGATTCCCCAAGAGAAATTCAGGGAGACTTCTAAAGAGGCTTAGCGGGGGAAAGGATGATGTGTCAGGATGTAAAAGTGAAGATTTTCTTGTGCCTCTGTAGCTCTATTACATGCTCCTTCTTCCATTACATGTCTCATTAATATGTCAAATCTCCAAACCTGGGTGCGATTTTTAGCATTCAAATGGGAATAAAATGAGCAAAAATCAAGGCAAGTTCAGTGTGGGGGTCCTTTTTGGCTTGAGGCAGTTAGATCTGGATATATCTGGTTTCTTTGCAGAGAGGTTCTTCATCTAATGTCAGCATCTTGTTTCAGTGGTTTTGAAATAGACATTACCCAAGAGACACGTTATTTGGCCTCCCTCCTTATATGGGTATGAGCTGAATTCTAGTGGCTAGAAGGCCATTTTTTGTTTGTTTTTGGTCTTCTACAGCAAATTAGGCTGGGCCATGATGCCCCTTGTTGCCTCCTTTGGTCAGAAGTGAGGCCCAAATCCTTCCCTATACTATCTCAGTATTAATAGGTTAATTATTTTCCACATTCACATGAAATTTTACTTTGAAAGCCTAGAACCTTTTTCACCATGAAAACCCATGGTCTTAACATGAAAAAGTCCCTAAAGTGCTGTTCCTGGTTTGAGCTCCAGACACCAAACCTCTGGTGGTTTGTGGTTCTGTCACTATGTATATCTTCTTATCCTCCCTAGTATGAAAATGAGTCTTCCCTGAACCTAGAGGAGGCCATAATGTGTCATCTCCAGCCAGACACACAGCAGATACTGGTGGATTCCCTAGCCTTCCAGGGTTCAACCATCTCCTTTTTCACCGCCTTCTTGGGCTCCTACTGGGACTTTGCCACCATCCCACATTTCCTGGAGCAGCTGTTTAGCAGGTAAGCATCTATCTCCTCCAAGGTACAGTGGTGATTCTGCCAACTACTAGCTGTGTCATGAGGATGCCACTGCAGCTCTCTGAACCTCAGTTTGTCCTTTCAAAAGTGGGGTGATCAAAAAGTGAATTTCACAGGGATTTTGTAGTGACTAAATGGACTAAGACATGACAAGAAGGTCCCTCATGCCTGGCTCTGTGGAAAGGCTTCAGGGCATGACATGGTTGTTCATTTACATCATTTTTTTCTCCCCCTCACTGAAGCTCTCTACCTCATGTCTCAATGGTCCATGTTTCTCTATGTTTACAAAAGCAGAAATGTAGGAAATGTTTTTTTCTTGTTTTGCATTTGTGAAGTACTTTATTTGTGCAGTCACTTTTCTAGATCCTTGGAATAATTTAATAAACAAAGGAAACAAAAATCTCTTAGCCTCAATTTTATTTGGGGAGTAAGACACTCACAGTAGACATCATAATGAAGCCGTATCAACAGAATGTGAGACGTGATGCCCTCGATGACTGCTCTAGGTGTGGATGCATCCCCCCAGATTCTGACAAGGATGACAGTTCCCAGGACCCACTATAACATTTCAATGGATGCAAAAAAGAATTTGCCTAAATTCAACATCCCTCCGTGATATTATCTCTTGAAAAATTAGATATAGAACAAATTCACCCTAATGCAATAACGGCCATGTATGACAAATGCACAGCTAACATACTAACAAAAGGGGAACAGTTGCAAGGTTTTCCTCTAAGAGCTTGAACAAGTCAAGGATTTTCTCTTTTGCCATTTCTAGTCAACACAGTAATGGATGTCCAAGACAGAGCAATTAAAGAAAAACTAAAAAGCATCCTGATTGGAAAGGAAGGAGGTAAATTGTCCTTGTTTGCAGGTCACATAATCTTATATGTAGAAAACCTTAAAGAGTTCACCAAAAAACTGTTAGGGCTAGTAAACAAATTCAGTAAACTTTCAGGACACAGAATCTACATATAAAACTCGCTGGGACTCACATGCGCTAAAAATGAACTATCTGTAAAAAAAATCAAAAAAACAATCCTATCTACAATAGTTGTGAAAAACTTCTTAGAAATCATTTTCACAACAAAGATGAAATATCTCTACCCTGAAAACTAAAGAACATTAAGTAAGAAATTGAAGAAAACACAAACAAATGGAAACATATCCCTGGTCATGGATTAGCAGAATTAATATTGTTAAAATGTTTATACTACACAATATGGTCTACACATTGAATGCAATCCCAATCAAAATACCCATGACATACTTCAAAAAAATGAAAACACTAAAAATATATATGATTCCAAAAAAGATCCTGAATAGTATAAGCAATGGAGTGGGGGGAAAAAAAAGCTAGAGACATCACGCTACTTGATTTTGAAATATACTACAAACTTATAGTAACCCAAACAGTATGGTACTGGCATAAAATCAGACATAAAGGATAATGGAGCAGAATAGGGAACTCAGAGATAAATTCATGCATTTACAGTTAACTAGATTTTAGACAAAGGTGACAAGAAAACACAATGGGGAAGGACAGTCTCTTTGATAAAATTTGTTGGGAAGGCTTCATATCCAGACACAGAAAAATGAAATGAGTCTCTCACATCATACCATATACAAAAACCAACTTGAAATTCATTAAAGATTTAAATGTAAGACCTGAAGATCTGAAACTGCTACAGGAAAATTTAGCATGACAGCTTTATGACACTGATCTAGATAATGATTTTTTGGATTTAACCTCAAAATTCCAGGTACCAAGTAAAAACAGGCAAATGGGATTACTAACTAAAACATTTCTACACAATGTCAGGTACAAAGAACAGAATAATTACACAACTTATAAATGGGAAAAAATATTTGTAAGTTATATATCCGACAAGGGGTTAACATCAAAAATATATAAGAAACTCAACTACGCAACAAAAATTGAGTAATTATTTCACACAGCAATAGACCTAAATACATGTTTCTCAACATAAGATATACAAATGGCTAACAGATGTCAGAAAAATTGTTCACCATCAGTAATATTCAGGGAAAGGCAAATCTAAACCACTACATCAACCCATTCTTGTTAGAATGACTATCATTAAAACAGAAAGGATAGTAAGTGCTGGTAAAGATGTGGAGAAAAGGGAACACTTGCAAGCTGTTGGTGTGACTGTAAATCAATGCACCCATTATGGAAAAATGTTGGGAGAATTCTCAAAAATTAAAAAAAAACTAAACTACCCTGTGATATAGCAATTGCATAATTAAGTATGCATCCAAAAATATAAGATTAGTATGCTGAAGGAACAACTGTACTCTCACATTTATTGTAGTCTGATTTATAATAGCCAAGATATGGAATCAACCTAAGTGTCCATAATCAAATAAATGAATAAAGAAAATGTGCATGTGTGTAATATTTATACATATATAATGGAATGTCAATTAAACATAAAAAAAAATCCTGTCATTTTCCACAAGATGGGTGAACCTGGAGCACATGTTAATTGAAATAAGCTGGGCATAGAAATACAAGTATCTCATGATTTCATGCACATGTGTAATCTAAACAAGTTGATCTCATTAAAGTAGAGAGTAGAATGGCATTACCAGAGGCTGGAGGTTTTAGGAAGGATGGGAGCTTGGGGAGATAACTGTCGAAAGATACATAATTACAGTTAGAAGGAATATGTTCAAGAAAGCTACTGTACAGCATGGTGACTATAGTTAATTATGACATAATGTATATTCAAAAAATGCTAAAACACTAGATGTTAAGTGTTCTCACCACAAAAATAACTATGTGAAACACAATGCTAGTTAACTGGCTAGAATTAAGCATTTAATAACATATATATACTTGAAAACATCATGTCTTACATAAGAAATACATAAATTGTACCTGCCAATTTAAAAATAAATGTTGAAAAATTGTGGAATACTGGCAATATTCCAAATATTGAGTCTGTGCCTTTGTCATAAGCTTAGGTAAACTCCATCAAAAAATGTAGTTTTTGTGATCGTTTTATTATTCCATTTCTTGGTCATAAGTATAGGAACTCTGATGTTTACCAGTATGTTCATGACCTAGTACCAAAAAATGGCAGTGGCCAATGTAATTTAAACCTATGGTTCCTGGAGTTCCTTGTGCTGATGGTGATGGTATGGAAGACACATAGAGTTGATGCTAATGGTTCCATCTCTGGCCACACTGTGAACATGAAAAACAAGTTTGCATCCAAAACCACTGAGAAAATGTTTTAATCCAAAACCTGCCATGATCTCTGAGACTTCTCTAGAGAGAATGACCAAATAGCTGGCTATGGTTGGGTGACTAAGAATGAAAACAGTGCACTGTGAACTGTATCCATTAAAATAAAGGGAGATATAATAAGAGTGAAAAATTTCTCAAGATTGCAATATCAATCTGAGAAAGATTATTCCAAATTTTAAATCCATACAGGTCATTTGATTTCTGTCCAACACTTAGCATACACACTCGAATATAAATGATTCTGCTTACAAACATAAGTTTTGCTAAAGTATTTCATAAAATTTTAAATTCAAAATTCATCACATACCATTATCTTTCATTCAGAATTTATTTCTAAGATATGCTTCCTCTTAGGATCTTCATGAACTGTTATTTTTCCTTACATAGCATCCACAATATATGGCTCACTGTTATTAATGCTTTACCTACTCTAAGTCATTTTATATTTACATTTTGTGTTAGCATCTAACAATGTCTTCCTTTTACAAACAAAGACAAACCATGCTAACTGCTTGATTTAACTCTTTCGTACATGGACACCGAATCCTCCTTACCTCACTTAAGTGACCAGAATGTTGCATTTATAACCTATAAATTGTCTCAAACTCTCCACATAAAAAAATATTGACCACATGAAAAAAATCCAAAGGTCTCATAAGAACTTATAAGGTACTGTGTGAAATGACATGGGGTGGGGAGAACAGTGAGAAAGCTGTAGCCATAGCATCAGCAAAGAGGAAGGACTGAGGTGCACGTGTAGCTGGGGGTGAACATAAACAGACAGCAAGACACTGGAGACAATGAGGAAATGAAAGAAGCAGAATTCCTATCTCTTAATTCAGACACAGTAAATTTTGCAGCCTCTAAACAAGTGATCTCTCTGCACATGCAGAATCAATGTCATTTCTTCACCTGGCTGTTTTCAATGTCTTACCTGGAGCTATAAAATAACCTCAACGGAAACACTCACTGCTAATTATATAACAGCTATTATACACCTAGCGTCATCTTGTTTTTTCATTCCAGTAAATGTCAGAACAACCTGATGACTTATGAAGCCTCTTCAGTGTTTATCCAGATTGGCCCAATAGTCTATCAACTCAATTATGTCAATTACAAAAAGTGAAAAAAATGGCAAGTAAAGAGAAGTTGGCTTAAACAGAGTTCACCAATTGAAAACAAAAAAATAAAATGTACTAATTAATATAATTTAACTTAGTATACTCACTATGGAATTGCATCTTCAAATTATTTTGGGAGCACCATTAAATTTCATAAAAATTATTTTTATAATCCCTGAGTCACATGAAGAATATTTCTTAACTTATAGAACAAGAATTTATTTGATGTAGCATGAATAACAGGCATTTGAAAACAGAGGATTTACATGGGGAGATTCAGAACTACGAGCCATAAGATTTTAGAGAAATAAATTCAATTCAAAGCAGAGAAAATATATTTACTTTCAGGATCTATGAGGTTTGTAGTTTGGTAGTAAATGATCAACGTTTTTTTAAATTGCCTGTTTTATTCCAATGTTTTTCTTTTCTTCTCAAAATAGGTACATACACAAACACAATTACTTCCTCCATCAATTCCACACTTAATGTTTATCTATAGAGTCTGTATGGCATTTTCAGGCCAGGGAAGTTGCACATTCAAAGAAAAATGTACAATGAAAATTTGTAAATAGGCATTCATTATTCAGCAATGTATGGCCTTTGATTATACTCCTATATAATCTCATTATAACCATTTTAATGGCCCTTTATAGTTGCAAAAAGAAGAATAAAAATATAACCTATGAAAGCAATATTTTTCAAATTAACTGAAGCTTAAAGCCTCTGCAAAAAAGTTCACTAGTAATGTTATGTTTCACTATGTTACCCAATATTATATTGTTTCCATTTGTTATCTGGGCTTTGAATAAAGTGGACCAGGTAAGTGTCAGTGGAAGGTTAAGACTTCATTCAATACATGACATGTAACACATTAAAAACAATTGTTTTATTAAAACAAATCAAGATCACACATAGTCTTAATAACAACATTTCAAAATCTACTTTGTTCTATTACTTAATATGCAATTGGTAAAACAATTTACTTCTAAAGTTGAAAATGTCCTCAAAAGAATATTACACTAAAAATCTACCACACAGATTACTTAAAACAGTGTTATGGCTGCATCACAAAGAGCCTGTCCACTTAGATTTTCTTAATGCATGTTACATTTTGGTGTCCTTAATTTTCCTTGCAAGAGTACATAAATGATGCCTACATAATTTAGAAAGTTCTTTCATAGCTCTGATGCAGCAAAAATTGGCCACATCCTTTCACAAGAACAACAGGAATGAAAGTATAGCAGCAAGTGATTTCAGTGTTGAACTACATCAATATTTTTAACACACTAAAATTATTTCAATGCAAAATAGCATAATATGAGTGTAATTATAATCCTCGAAAAATCAATGTTCTGCTCTTTTGAAGCCTACATACAAATAAATTACCTATTTTAACTTTGGATTATTCTCCATAATCAACCCTCTGCTTTAATGTCTGAAAGTGTTAGTGCCTTCGTGCTTTCCACTCTAAATCCTCTGATGCTTATTTAGACTTGAGTTATGATTAAACTTTTTAATATTTCTTGTATCTCTAAAATATGTTTAATATTAATGCTAAGTTTTCCTAAGGCATATTTTTTGAACAAATACTTTTCCACATTTATTTTATTTGTAGGGCTTCTCTCTGGTCCATATTCTGTGAAGTTCAATACAGTTTAAGCAATTGTTGGGGGTTTACCCTCCAGTATGAATTCTATGTACAATAAATAAGATCTGTGATATAAGTAAACGTATTGCACCACTCTTTATACTTGTAATTTTTTTTCTTGCATCAATACTATGGTGCACTCTAAGACTTTTATTTTGTGGAAGGCATTTCAACAGTCTTTACATTTATACTGCCTTTATCCAGTATGATCCCTGTCCAGTCAAGTAATATGTGAGCAGTTATTAAAGGATGTGGCACATTGTTTACATTTGTAGGATATTTCTCAGGTATGAATTCTGCCATGTATAGTAAGGGAAGAGCGCTGGGTAAAGGCTTTGCCACATTCTTCACATTTGTAGGGTTTCTCTCCAGTATGATTCCTTTTATGTACACCAAGTTCTGAGTAATACCTAAAAGTTTTCCCACATTCTTCACATTTGTAGGGTTTGTCTCCACTATGAATTCTCTTATGTTTGGTAAGCATTGAACACCACTTAAAAGATTTGCCACATTCTTCACATTTGTAGGGTTTCTCTCCAGTATGATTGCTTTTATGTATACCAAGAGATGAGTAATACCTAAAAGCTTTGCCACATTCTTCACATTTGTAGGGTTTCTCTCCACTATGAATTCTCTTATGTGTGGTAAGCACTGAACAACAGTTGAAAGCTTTCCCACATTCTTCACATTTGTAGGGTTTCTCTCCAGTATGAATTATCTTATGTTTTTTAAGGTTTGAACAGAATTTAAATGCTTTGCCACATTTTTCACATTTGTAGGGTTTCTCTCCAGTATGATTTCTTTTATGTATACCAAGTTCTGAGTAATACCTAAAAGCTTTCCCACATTCTTCACATTTGTAGGGTTTCTCTCCACTATGAATTTTCTTATGTTTGGTAAGCATTGAACACCACTTAAAAGCTTTGCCACATTCTTCACATTTGTAGGGTTTATCTCCAGTATGATTTCTTTTATGTATACCAAGTTCTGAATAATACCTAAAAGCTTTGTCACATTCTTCACATTTGTAGGGTTTCTCTCCACTATGAATTCTCTTATGTTTGGTAAGGACTGAACACCACTTAAAAGCTTTGCCACATTCTTCACATTTGTAGGGTTTCTCTCCACTATGAATTCTCTTATGCGTTTTAAAGTTTGAACAAAATTTAAATGCTCTGCCACATTCTTCACATTTGTAGGGTTTCTCTCCACTATGAATTCTTTTATGTGTGGTAAGCACTGAACACCACTTAAAAGCTTTACCACATTCTTCACATTTGTAGGGTTTCTCTGCAGTATGACTTCTTTTATGTACACCAAGAGATGAGTAATACCTAAAAGCTTTGCCACATTCTTCACATTTGTAGAGGTTCCCTCCAGCATGACTTGATTTATGATTAGAAAGGCTTGAGCGAGATTTGAAGACTTTGCCACATTCTATATATTTGTAATGTTTCTCTCTAGTATGAATTCTTTTATGTTCAGTAAAGTGTGAACGTTTGTTAATGGCTTTTCCACATTCTTTAGATTTGAAAGTTTTCTCTACAGTGTGTCTTATCTTATGTGTATTTCGTTTGGATAATTTTCTGAAGACTTTCAAACATTTATTACATTTGAAGACTTTGCAATGGGTAGCTGTTGAAAATTGGTTA
Source organism: Indri indri (assembly GCA_004363605.1). Lineage (NCBI taxonomy): Eukaryota > Metazoa > Chordata > Mammalia > Primates > Indriidae > Indri > Indri indri. The sequence goes on from RJWJ010002100.1 coordinate 62,222, forward strand.
AATCCATTATGACATTCTTTCTGCTCTTTATTCTCACCCACAGTTCCCCAGTCTTTCCTTAAGCTGGGGAAAAGTAGCACTTTTTCGAATGAATCTTTCAGGCTTTGCCCTGGCAAACGGTCTTGGGTGTAATGAGAAGACACAGCTGAAAGAAATCAAAAAAACATATTATCGCACTTGGTTTTTTTTTCTAGACTTAGATGAATGTCTATTATAAATCTAACATATAAAAATACAGCAAGCACATTATCAAGATAGCATAATAAAGTACCACAGGCCCGATTACATTTACAGCTAGATAATATTAACAAAAAAATACAGTGACCAAATTGACTCTGTGTGAATTTTAAAACCAGTTAAATGTTTGCAACACCATGAGAAAGCAAAATGCCAAAAGCCATATAGGAGAGGAAGAAAAGTTGGTTACATTTATCTACCATGGCCCTTCATAATATTAATATACCATGGTGTATATAGGCTTAAAAAATCAACTCCTGGTTTCTCCCCAAAAGGAGAAAGAGAATTGTGGCGCATATTTATATTTGGACTTTTGGGAGCCTTTTCAAAGACCGGTTTCTGTCTCCTGTATCACAGAATGCTGAATGTAATTGTGTTATACTTTGGAAGATGGACTGGGTTTGCTGAAAACAAAGGTAAATAACTGTTACACCAGTAGAGAGACTTCAGTACAACTGGCACACAATAGGTGTACCAAATGATTATAGGGCCTTAAAAAACATGGAATAATCATTTTAACTGTAAAATAAACATACAATTCCACAGAATAAACATCCTGAGAATAGATATGGGAGGTTCCAAGGATCTCTAGCCCAAGCAATTCATATCAGAATCTCCAAGGATGAAGCCATTTTATAAAGATTGTGACAGATGACTTTTTATTTAATCCCCAAATAGCAACCAAAGATTATAACATACACACAAAGTATCAGGATATCCTAGCCCAATAAAAGAAACAAAACAAATAATCAGAAATTAACCATAAAGGAATAAAGACATATAAATTACCTGAAAAAATTAAAAAGCACCATCTGAATGGTGCACAATGAGTGAAATGAAAACACAGACAACTAAATGAATAGAGGAAAACTAGAACAGCAACAAACAGTACAAAAGAAAACAAACTGTAGAGCTGAAGAACACAGAAATGACTGAGCAAGTCTAAAATGTAAGAAAAAATAACTAAGAAATCAGGAAGCTCAACACACTTTAACTAGGATAAACAAAAACACCCATAACAAGACAGATTATAAGCAAAGATTTGAAAGTCACAGAAGAGAGAATCTTAAAAGCTGCAAGAGAAGAGTGGTGTGTGTCATCTATAAGCATACTTCTATGAGATAACCAGTGGATTTATCAACAGAAACTTTGCCCTGCACAAAAAACTTGGGTTAGTCACAGTGCCTAAAGAACAAAAACTGCACAGCAGAAATACTGTATCTAGCAAAACTATCCTCCTAAAAGAAGAAAAATATAAAGATTTATCAACACAAACAGAAGCTGAAAAAGTCTGTCAGCAGTAGATCTGCCCCAGAAGAAGTGCCAAAGGAAGTCCCTTTCATCAGAAATAAAATGATGCTACAAAACAACGCAAAATTATATAAAAATAAGTAACTAAAGGTGGGAGAGGGCAAGACAGCCAACTAGAGACATCACTTGCTGGAGCACCCCAGAGGGAACAAAGGGTTTTAGGTAAAGAAAAGGGAGGAAAGGGCGCAGCTCATATGTAGTTTGGAGGAGGTGCCAGAGCCTGCTGGGTACTTCACAGGGGGAAATTGTGAAGCAGAACAGGAAAAAGGAAAAAGAAAAACAGGAGAAGAAATTGGTGAGAATCAAACCCAAAGAGGCTCAGAGCCCAGTGAAGAAATAAGGGAGTTTCTGTTTCTTCTTTCCACACATCTTTGGTAATCGGTGGGCTACTGAGTTGTATGCAAGCTTTCCCACATTTATGAGCACGGGCACTGCTGCAGCCACTGAATTGTGTGGAGAACTGGAGTGGTTCTGGGGCTGGGACATTTCACGCAGGCTTCCTTCCAAGAAGGGTGACTGGAGGAGTCAGGGTCCTGGCTCTATTCCTGGCTCTCCTTTCCTCCCTCCCCCACCCACTGCAGCTGGGAGGGCAGCCACCTTTCCTCAGCTGCAGTGTTCTCCAAACTGGCATTTTTACCCAGAGTGGGGCCCACACCTTTACCTTTGGGACCTGTGGTGGACCCGGGGGTGCCCAGTCTGGGAGTTCCCTGCCTGCTGGTACTCTGTGCAGACACATGCCAGTGAAGAAGACACACAGTCTGGATCCTGTGCCCCCATGACTTGAGCAAATTCCTAGGGGGCACAATGGAGAGATCTGAGAGATTAACTTGGTAGGCAAGGGAGCCCACATGGAAGAAGTGATGTGAGAGTACAACGGGGGTTTGAGCCACAGAAATCTGGGAAAATGCCGATAGCCCCACAGGAAAGTCATGCTGTCAGACTAGAGTGGATCCCCTGGAATAAAGTTCCCAGCCTGTGGTGTCGCTGTGGCTGAGTGCAGCGTGTTTACGTGGCCGTTTTCAAGCAGACACTGGAGGGAGCCTCTCAGGGAAGGGGTAGTGAGACAGGGGCGGAGCTCACTCCAAGAGCCAGTTGGTGAATTACAGACAGCCCCTCCCCCATGAGCAGTCTTTTTAGTTTTCATAGATCTCTTTGGCCCCTCTTCCAGTGGCTTTTCTCAGAGCCCTGGGATAGGACTTTGAGCCCTGCCAAGACATTAAAGAGCCTTCCAAGCTTGCCCAACCTAACCCCACCCAGCCTCACTCCCCCACTCACCTCTGCTGTGGTGGAGAGTAAGCAATCCCCTGGGGGCTGCAGGCCCCTCCCATTGTCTGGGATAGTCAAATGCTTCTTCTAAGGGGCTGAAGCCTATTGCAGGCACCAAAGAACCCCTCTGAAGTTGGCTCTTTCCTGCAAGCATCAACCACTGACAGGGAGAATGACTGTATAGCCCTTTACAGCATGTACTGACTCAATCGAAAAAGATGTAGCTGATTCTTACAAGCACCATCCAACTCAGAGCTTAAGCCAGGGGTCCCAGTACAATTTACACTACTGGGAAGAGGAGAAGACAGCAGAATTGAAGTAGCACTGCTTTTCAGGAGAGGAATAAAAGTTGCAAGCAGCTTGAACCGTGAGGGGTCTCCCCCATCCAGGGCAGACCTCTGGGCTGATTGCGGAGCTGCTCAGAATCCACGCAGAGACATTGCAAACGAGAGCAGAGGATGATGGCACGGATGCAGAGATAAAGAAATTCTTACACACTGTTGCTGGGACTGCAAATTAGTACAACCTCCATGGAAAACAATATGGAAATTTCTCAAAGAACTGAAAGTAGACCTACCATTTGATCAAGCAATCCCACTACTAGGTATTGATCCAAAGCAAAATAAGTCTTTCTATCTAAAAGACACCTGCCCTCAAATGGTTATTTCAGCACAATTCACAATAGCAAAGATGTGGAATCAACCCAAGTGCCCATCAATTTATGATTGGATTAATAAAATGAGGTATATTTATACCATGGAGTACTACCCAGTCATAAAAAAGATCAATTAATGCCTTTTGAAGTAATTTAGATGTAACTTGGGACCATTATCCTAAGTGAAGTATCTCAAGATTGGAAAAACACCACATGTATTCATTATTAAACTGGAACTAACTAATGAGCACACACGTGCACAGAGGGAAGTAAAACTTGGTGGAAATCAAGCAGGGGGCAGGGGGAAGAAGGAGAGAAACAAAAACCTGACTAATGTGTGCAATGAACAATATCTGGGTGATGGGCACACCTGTAGTCATGACTCAAGCATTACAAAAGTGATCCATGTAATAACCAAAACTATTTGTATCCCCTTAATATTCTGAAATAAAAGAAACCCTCTCTGGGAAAGAGATGCAAGTACATCTAAATAAATTCTGAAGTATTAGAATAAAATGGTGCAGAAAACACTTTTAATCATGCTTTAAAGTTTATAAGATAAAAGCACAAAAACGATCAGAAACATCTGTTGATGGATATACAGTATAAGAAGATACAATTAGAGACATCAATAACATAAATCTTAAGGCAGATGTAATGAAGAAGAATTTTTGTATACAAGTAAAGATGAGTTGTTATTTACCAGTTTAAAGTATATTGTTGTAACTATAAGAGCTCTTATGTAATCCCCATGGTAACAACAATAAAATACCTATAGATATACATTTTTAAAAAAGGATCAAAGCATGTCACTACAAAAATCAATGAGACACAACGAACAGAAAATGAGGAAAAGAGGGACAAATACCTACAAGAATCGAAGAAAATAATTAATAAAATGGCAATAGTAAGCCCTTCCCATTCAAAGAATTATTTAAATTGTTATAGACTAAAATTCCCAATTAAAACAAAAAAATTGAGTAAAGTGGTTTAAGGAAATTAAAAAAGCAAGATCCAACTATAGTCTCTTTATAAGAGACTCACTTTAGATCTAATGAAAAAAATGGACTGAAAGTGGCAGGATGGAAAAAGACATTCCATACAATGGTTAAGCAAATGAGAGTAGGATAGGTCACAATTATATTACAAAATACATTTTGAGTCACAAGCTGTCCTATTTCAGAAAACATACTACTTTAAGCCAAACTGTCACAAGAGACAAAGAAGGACATTAAATAGTAATACAAGGGTTCATTCTCTGGAAACCTATGATTTATATATATGAAATATTTTTATATGTAGGATCCTAGATCCCAAAGCTCTTATAAAGGCACTTTGATTTTGAGATATATTTTATGTATAAAAATATTATACACACACATATTATAAAATCAGGGTTCCAAAATATATAAATCTATAGGCAAAAAGTGTATATAATTTGTTATACATATGGCTGATTTGTATTTTAATTAGATGACACATTAACAAAGTGTCTATAGGAAGTTGCAATTTCAACCAAAGTTATAATGTATAGGTAAAACAAAACACACAATACACTGATGTCAAGGGACATACCTTAAAAAAGAAATGCAGTAATACGTAATTGCAAAACAAGAAATGTTTACACATAAAATTTGATACAGAACAAAATAGAAGGACTGTATAGAGAGAGTGCCATTAAAACATGGTGGAATAGGAAGTCTCCTACTTTTCTATCTCCCCACAGCAATGAAAATTTGGCAGCCATCCTTGGACAGCAGTGACTTTATGAAAGCCAGGCGTAATAGCTCAAACATGTCATTCCAGCTACTCAGAGGCTGAGGTAATAGAATCACTTCAGTCAAGCAGTTTCAGACCAGCCTGGGTGATATTATGAGACCCCCATCTCAAAACCTAAGTGCTTTTATAAAAGCTTTGAGTTCCAGGAAGGAGGCTGTGAAACAATACTAAAGCCCCAGACCAAAGAGGGTCATTTTGAGAAGGCAGGCCCTCATTCAGGTGGTAAACTTGACAACTCCTGCTCTTGGATACACCCAAGAAATGGCTCACTCCACTTTGTACCCCTGAGAATTCTGAAGTGACTCTATAAGCATCTTCAACTCCTCCCAGCCGTGGTCTAGGAATGGTCCTCCCTATCCAGAAGCCTGCAGGGAAATGTCCATTTCTGTCCATGGAGGCAGGCAGGCCTACACACCTTGACACTCACTGTGGTCTCTGAAGCAGCTGTAACTCAGTTCCAGTTCTCTCAGCCACAGTCCATGGCCAGTCCTGCACACCTAGGGACCAACACACTGCCCTGGGGAAAACCTCTCACACATTAAGTGGGAGCCACACTCACACATATGCTTGACATCCTGCCCACCACATGCAGATCCAACCGCAACTTCCTGCCCTACAGATCAAAGTCCCGAGGGCTATCCAGTCTGCCCAGGAACAAGACAGAATTGACAACTGCCCAAGCCCCTAGTAATAGACCCACTAAAGGGAAGCATCAAAGCTGACCTAGAGGCAGCCTTGTACTCCAGCTAGAACCCCTATTCTTTGCAAGTCCAGGGGATAACCCATCAAGCTGTGAACCCAAAAAGGAAAGATCTTTACCTGCTGAAATTGGTTTATGAAAATTGGATGACATATTTGCTCCTTCAAATGCACAGACACAAATGCAAGGCTATATTGTACCCACTTTCAATCCTTCTATTTTATCATGACATTGGAAGTCTTAGGCAAAAATATTGGGATAAAAATTTCTTTAAAGCCATCATGTAGAAAAGAAAAAAAGTCACTATTTATAGGTGACATGATCTTATATGTAGACAACCCTAAAGAGTACAAAAAAAAAACTGTTTAAACTAAAAAATGCACCAAGTAAATGAGAATACTAAATTAACATACAAAAGTCACTTGTGTTCTCATACACTAGCAACTATCCAATAAAAAAGAAAATAATCTCATTTATAGTAGCATCAAAATAATAAACGTTTTAGCAATCAATTTTAGTGAAAAGGTGAAAGAGATTTACACTGCAAAATATAAGTTGATGATGAAAGGAACTGAAGATACGAATAAATGTAAAGATTTCACAGGCTTATATATTAGCAGAATAAATACTGTTAAAGTGCCATATTATCCAATGTCATCTAAAGATTCGATGGACTCACTATCAAAATTTCAATGGCATTTTTTCACAGTAATAAAAAACAAAATCCTAAAATTTTTATGGAACTACAATAGACTTTCAGTAGCCAACATAATACTGAGGAAGAAGGACAAAGCTGGAGGCCTCATACTTTTTCATTTCAAACTATATTTCACAACTATAGTAATAAAAACAGACCACTACATGCATAAAAAAATGACAGAAAAACCAATCGAACAAAACAGAGAGCCTAGAAAAAAATCCATTCATGCAAAGTCAACTCATCTTTGATAGGGGCGCCAAGAACACACAGTGCAGAAACTATAGTCTCACTAATACTTCAATAGTTGGTGCTAGAAAACCTGGATACCCACAAGAAAAAAAATAAAATTAGACCATTTCTTGTATACCATACCCCAAAATTAATTAACAATATAGACTTACATAAAGCATGAATCCTTCGAAATCATAAAAGAAAACATATGGAAAAATTCCTTGATAATGACCTTGGCAATGAATTTTTTGGATACAACACCAAACATATGACAACAAAAGTAAACATAAATAAGTTGGACTGCACTAAACTAAAAAAGCTTTCGTACAGCAAAGAAGACAATGAAATAAGAAAACATAAAGGATAGGAGGAAATGTTTGCAAACCATTATGTCTGATAAGGGACAAAAACAGTAATGATGATAATAACCCAACTGAAAAATAGGAGAAAGACTGAAAAGATCTTTTCCCAACAAAGACATATAAATGACCATAGGTACAAAAAAGATGCTCAACATCACTAATTATTAGGCACTTAAAAATCAAAATCATGTTAAAATACCACTTCATACATGTTAGCATGGCTAATATCAGAAAGAGTAGATAACAAGTTTTGACAAGCATGTGAAGAAAAAGAAATCCTGTATACCCTGTTGATGAGTTGTAAATTGGTGGAATCATTATGAAAACCTGTAGGGAGGTTCTATTAAAAATGGAAAACTAGAATTGCCATATAATCCAGCAATTCCACTTCTGTGTATATAACCAAAGGAAATAAAATCAGTATCTTTGGGTGTGGTGGCTCATGCCTGTAATCCTAGCACTCTGGGAGGCCGAGGCAGAAGCGTCGCTTGAGATCAGGAGTTTGAGAACAACCTGAGCAAGAGGAAGACCCCATCTCTACTAAAAATAGAAAAAATTAGCCGGAAGTGGTGGTATGTGCCTATAGTCCCAGCTACTCAGGAGGCTGAGGCAGGAGTATTACCTGGGGCAGGAGTTTGAGGTTGATGTGAGCTAGGCTGATGCCATAGCACTCTAGTCAGGGCAACAGAGTGAGACTCTAAAAAAAAAAATAATTCAGTATCTTTAAGAAATATCTGTAACCATATGTTCTTTGTAATATTATTCACAATTGACAAGATATGAAAACAAGCTGTTTATAAAATTCTAAATGGATAAAGAAAATACGGTATATATACACAGTAGAATATCATTTAGCCACAAAAAATATTATTCAGCCATTTCATCAACATAGATGGTCCTGGAGGACATTATGCTAACAGAAATAAGCCAGGGACAGAAGGACAAATACTGCATGCTCTCACTTATATAGGGAAGCTAAAAAGTATGAAGTATAGAATACAAATGTGGTTTTCAGGGCCTGTGGTGGGAAAAACAGATGTTCAAAGGGTGTAAACTTTTAGTTATGTGTTGAATACATTTTGGAGACTTAATGTATAGCACCATGACTATAGTTAATAATAATGCTTTGTATCCTAAAATTTGATGCGACAGTAGACCTTAAGTGTTCTCTATACTAAAAAAAAAAAAGGTGATTATGAGGTGATAGGTGTATTCATGAACTTGATTTTATCAATCATTTCACACTGTATACAAATGTCAAATAATTATATTGTACCCAATAATTATAAATACCTTCATTTGTAAAAAAATGTTACACATACATACACATGTATGTATGTATGCTTGTGTGTATATGAATGAGACAGTTCTGGTAAACTTCACACTAAATAAAACTATAAAAATGAGTTATTAAAAAATAAAGCAACAAGGGGGAGTTTAATACATGCTCAGCAATGTTCTAGGCTTCCCAAAGACATACTATATTTAAGAAATGTAGAAGAAAGATACCTTAAACTATATTAAAGTTGAGGAATTTGGACATATAGAGTTTAAATTATTTATCATAGTTCATACAAAAACAGAATTTTTAACTAAAATAACATCAGATATCTTATCTTTACAGAGTTCAGATAAATTACTGAGTATGAATTTCCTGTAAAATCACATTTAAAACCTGCATAGGGCAGGAAACCATAAAGCAGAATACATAGCACATCTGTTTGTGTTGTCCCCGGGATACCTGAACCAAATACTAATATCACAATTTCACTCACACATTTCAGATGTGATGCAAAAGGAAAATGAAAAAATTGTTTCACAGAGAGTTCCTCAAAAATACACAGATATCACCATGCCCTGAAAGGCAACAGAAGAGGACTCAGATCCTGCTGTCCCTTGTAAGCCATGAACAGAACTTTGGTTCTCACTGTAACCTTCAAGGAAGATCATTGAGCGGGAATTAGTGCTTAGAGAATTTAAAAACAAAGAAAAGACATGCTCTTATGTGAGACCAAGAGAAATAAGCCCAGGCTCCTTAGAAATCATTTTCATTGAAGCAGAGCCTCCCAAACCCCATTTTAAGGTCTGGCTTCCTTCTTGAATTTTGGGCCTCTCTCACCTGTGTCATCTGCTTCATTCACTCCCACCTACCTGGGTATTTGGCTACTATAATGTATTTCTTCACCTTCCAAGGTTCATTTCCTTGCTCCAGACAGGTGATCAGGTCTGGTTTAGAGACAGCAAGACCTATTTTATTGGAAAAAATTCACATGACTCTTACTGGGATTCTCCAATTACCAATCTAGTACTGTGCTCAGTAGAGAAAAGAGGACATATAAATAATTCTACAAAAATAATCCCCAAATACTCTTTCCTGACAGAAACTTTAGAATACTGAGAAAGCATTTAAAATTTGTGGGTTCTTAGCTCCACTACCCAGTACTGCTGAATCACAAATTGGTGGTAGAAATTGCATTTCAAACCATGGGCAACAACATTGTATGCCACTACATTTCTGGAATTACCACTAATGTAGAGTGAAAGATACAGATTCTCAGCTCAAAAAAATGTAAGATTAATGTCAAGATAAAACACTTTGAATATTTTCTTTTGTATATCAAAATCCCAAGTTTTTCTTGGAAACAAGGATCAGAAACTCATTCATGCAAAGCAGAAACTCCCAGAAAATATGTTACAAAAAATATGAAATTATTAGTGTAGAGTGGGAATGGTGTATTGAAGTTATCCTCACCTAGGGAGACCAGGTTTGTGTAGTTCTCTAACATCACATCCCTATACAAATTCTGCTGAGCAGGATCCAGGCATTCCCACTCCTCCAGAGAGAATTCTATGGCCACATCCATGAATGTCAACAGTCTCTGGGAAAAAAAACACATACTTACCAAGAAGCCATGGGGACACATAATTTCACTCCTGGTGAAATGAGAGAGTAAAGAGAACTGTTTCTGACTTACACGAGTCACTGGAATGATCCAATAAGATAATTTTAACAAAAAAGTGTTTCCTAATGTATTCTCTAACTCTGTGGAAAGAGGGCAGTATAACATCCACAAAAACAGTGCATATACTATATAGTTTAGATAATGCAGTATAAAAGTAAGACCACCCAAACAGCCATGGACATGTTTGAGTGCTTTATTTACATCATGCATGATTAAGCTGGGTATAGTTCTCTGATGGAAAAGTCATGGTGGCTTAGGAGGTACCTCTCAAATTTTAATGTGTACAACAATTGAACCAAAGATCTGGTTAAAATGCAGATTTTGATTCAGAAGACATGGGGCGAAGCCTGAATCTCTAGCAAGTTCATGAGTGATGCCAATGCTTCTGGCCCATGAGATTATTTTGGCAAACACCCACCAAGTGGTAGAGACTGGGGTTATCCCAGTTTGTCAGACCAGTAAATAAAGATGAGAGCCTTCCTTTTCCAAAGCAAGCTATATGAAGGAGAATCTAAGAACAAAGGGGAACTTCCAGATTCAATGTGATGGTTTACATCTCCCCAAGCTATGTATTAATGGAGAAAAATAATTAGCTCTATAGTGGGAAAATCTGTTAAAGAGCACTTTAACTAAGTGTATAAAATTAACAAGTATAGTAGAACAAATTGGTATCAGGTGCTGATTCGCCTGATGGGTGGACACAACATCATTGCTGTAATGATAGTGGCCAAAAAAAGTAAATCATAATTTGAATCTAATCATGAAGAAACATCAATTTCATGCAAACCTCAAGATACACATGTCTCCCATGTTTTATAATCTCTAATAGTGTATGTAAAGTCTTTTGTTAGCATCCTAGAAAGCAAGTCTCCTCTAGTTATTCTTTTTTAAAACTCTGAGTTATTCTAGGCAATTAATGTCATCCCTTTAAGAGTGCGTTTACTTCATCCTGTTATGCATTGAGCTGAGGGAGCATCCACATGGAACCTAAACAGATTTATGTTCCCCTTCTTCACTGATACCCAAGGACCTGACCCTATCCCAAATAAGAATCTTAGGCATCCACATGATCCCATGTTTGACAACCACAAACCGAACATTGCCAATATTTCAGCTCATAAACTTACTGAGAAGTGTTCATGGCATATGAGAGGCCTGGATGGAGAGAATGAATACAAAGCTCTGCTATACATGGAAGATTTTTCAGAGCACCTTGACCATTATAAGAAAAAAGGACAAAAGAGTAGTTGAAACAAACTCATCAGGCAAGAACACCACAAGAGAAATAAAGGTTTTCATTCTAAACACATGACATTTCAGGATGAAAAGTGAACATGGTTCTGGACCTGGGACTTACGTACATAAGAACCAGCCATTCCTTCCTCTTCCTTCTCTGGAATTTTTTCTCAGGTGAGAGTATCTGGACAAATCACATCTGCATTTTGATAATGTGCCATCAAGGCATCAGCGCAGCCCCTTCATCTGCTGCCTCTACACCCACAGGCAGAGGGACCTTGAAGGGCAAAACAAATCCACCCTTCCCTGTGCTTCATTGCAGAGTCATGAACATGGAGCTTCTGCATGGACACCAATGAGTGATTTCTCTCCCTTCCTTCCCACAGGTGCCCTCCTCTACCACAGACAGCAGCAATATCCGCTACAGCAATGGGCACGTGGGCTGGGCTATGCTGCCCTGCACCCATGCAGAGAAGACTCTGTGAGGTCTCCCTGGAACAAAGGCTGAACTCAAATTTCATAAATATATCTGGGAGCCCTTGTGCTTGACCCTGGACTCACTTTAACATCATGTGTGGGGCACTTAATTAAAACCACATAGATGCTCTGAACCGAACAAATAGAATCTGTAGGGAGGGCACAGGTGACGGTGTTTCTTTAAACTGGCCATGGGATCCTAATTGAAAACTGGGGCTGAAAAACACTTAGCCAAGCATTGCCTCTCAGGCTTTATTGTGCATATAAACCATTTGTTACTCCAGGCCACACTAAGTCATACGATTCTGGGATTACAGGTGTGAGTCACCACCCCTAGCCTTCTTTGTACGTTTTATAACATACAATAATAAGCATTTTAATCAAAACACCTAAGGTTTTCTAGAATTATATTAGAAGCTAAATATTTACTCTTAACAAGGTAAAAGCAATAAAGACAAATAGAAACAACTCTTGTGTTCATAAATGGCCTTCATGGGATGACATCAGAACTCACAACACGAGGACAGTGGCCTAAGTGAGGCAAAAGTCCAAACAACTTCCTTGTCTTGACTACATGATGCTGAATTCAACCATTTAACGATTTGCTCTAGACTGGACAGGAGGAACCATGCCTGCTTTACTTGTTTCTCTAATGCTCATATGAAATGGAAAGAATTGATTATCTATCAGTTTGTGTCTCAAGACCTCCCCCTTGTTTATCAATGAAGTACCAGGAAACTGGAGCAACTCCAATCTGGACACCAACAAGGGAGATTCTTTCTATGCAAGGAGGAACAAACCCTGGATGACTTATTCCTCTTCCTCTGAAATGGTAGGAGAATTATATCCTGTCATCCTGACCCCAGCATGGAAGGACATCCCCAAATGTATGCAAGCCACCCACATGCTGGAGAGGGTCCCCAGTGAGCTTGGGCTGATGTTCCCATGGTGATCCAGGCAGGAGAGAATCAGACTGACTCTGGGAGGTCAGCAGAGAAAATGGAAATGCCCTGGTAGGGCAGCTGATCCTGGACCAGGTGTGACATAACCTATGAGGAAGGAGAACACCCTACTCCAGTAACAGTGTACAGGAAGCTGTAGTTGTGATCATGGCTTTGACTATTTTGTGGCCCTGGCCTCCCACAGCTGAGGCGCTTGTTAACACTTACAGATTTTGCCACTAGATTCTATTTACAACAGGAACCCTTCAGATAACCATAAGAGCTCACTGGGTAATATCTGGAAAACTTGAAAGGCCCTATTTAGTAAAGGCTGGCTTCATGAAGTCTATATTGATTTCTCACAATGCAGAAAATTCAGATTTTCTGTACAAACTCAGTCCCAAGACTGGCCCCGTCTCATGAATCCCAGGTAGAGGCAGCCTTATGTGCAGATTGTATGTGCAATCAACCTGGCTCTGCATTCCTGGGGGTTACAGAAAGAAGGGAAACTGGAAGCTGCTTGTGGAAGCTTATCTGTCACATCCTGATGATCATGAGGACCTGGATTCAGAATTTGCAGCTGCACATTCAGGTCTCGGAGGAACAGGGAAGCAGCTGGTGCCCTCTGTGTATTCATGAACATTTGGGAAAGAGGAGGAGAGGGAGTTAAGATTCTCAGGCCTACTCAACGCGCATGTGTCTGCCTGGCTGGGTTTGCAAGCCCAACAGTCTCTGGATAAATTTCAGGTCTGAAAATGCCAGGGTCATTGACAAACAGCTGGAAGGGATGATTACTATCTTGTAACATTAGTTTCGTAGAAATCTGGTCAAACTGCTCTAGAAAGGAGATTGCAAATAGGCAGAGAGACCATTCTACATGTAGATATTGGGGGCAGCATGCACTTTGTTGTACAATTGTGGGTTATTACTGGAAGGCCCAGAAGGAAAGAGCTCTTTTGAGTGAAGCCTGGTGAGCACTTTATATTTTTGTACCATGCCTGGTAATTCTGAAAAGTGTTTGGAAAATATAATTAAAACCAAAATTGTTTTCAAGCCCAGAATAACTCTCCATAATGGTAAAACAGAAAGAAAACTTTTATTATGCAATTAAACCAGAATGTCATGTACATCTCAGCCAATCTGATAAGAGATTGCAAAGAAATAAAGTCAACATAATTAGTCCTCAAGTAGATTCATCAGCACCATTTTTCAAATGTAGTTCACCCTAAATTCACCCAGTAATTGGAAAGGCCATCCGTGTTTACTAACTGGCTGTATTCAAAGGAAAAAAAAAACCCTTTCATATCTTCATGACAGAAGACAACTTTTCAACTTGGAGCTAGGTGCCTACTACTGGGAGGTTCCTACTCTCTAAAAGAAACTGTGGGATACATGCAGATTTTTTGACTATTTCCATTTCAAAGCAATGGTTCCTAGATTTTAAAGAAAGAAAATCCTGAGTTAAAAAAAATTACAAGAGACCCATTAGCTCTTAAAATAATTTACATATATGTCAAGGTGGCAGAGAAAAAAGTACACACAAAATTAAAAACTTTAAGAAAAGAGAAGAGAGTATAATCTCATGTTTTTAAATTGAAGGATTCACTTGGTATTTTTCATTTGCATTTGCTCTTACAACAGCCATGTCAAGGGCCACGGCCTTGAACTCATGACTATAACTCATTCTGAATTCAGGTACTAGACGAGTAGCCTTAGTCACAGTGTGTGCACAAGAAAGAAGGTTTGTGTGGAAGAAAAAAATCAGAAGAAAGACAAGTGCTATCAAGGACCCATGGGTGGGAGACAGTGTAGAATTAGTGTAAGGACTGGTTGGTGCTGTAGGAGAAACTAAAAATCTCAAGACCATCCCCCAAGCTCCTTATGCAGAAGCAAGGTCAGGCCTGGAGGCTGAGCCATGCAACACCTCCTTACGAATGAATGGTTATTACTAGAATTATGCATCAGCCAGACCATCACGGAAAGGTAAAAGGAGTCAGGGATATACATGGACTGCCCACACGGATCATTCAAAAGGAAATTCCTTGTTGGCCTTCTGTAAGTAAGGACTCATAAGATGTAACTTTCCATCTGCACTTTCAGCCTAGCTCCCAAAATTAAAGTCTGTTCAACTCCACATGAATAATGTTGATTACACATTTATCTTCCCAAGTACATGACAGAAACAACATCAGTCTTTCTTCTACCTATCCAGGGACATTTATATAATTGATTCTTCCTTCAGTCCTTTTTCTCTTCAAACATTAATTTTATCTTATGTAATATGTAAATTTTCTGGGCCTCACAAGATCGTAACAATTTTGCCTGGCTGCCCATACCCCTCCTCCTTTTACTTTCTCTATACCATGTCACCTTTAAATACTGAAGGTCCCAAATCCCCCCTTGGAAAAAGTCACAGATTTGTCTGTGGTTTTGTTTTTCCCAAGCACATCCTTAAATGTTGGCCCAATAAACCTCTATCAATTAGTATGTTTGCCTCAGTCACTTATGTTGGGATGCCAGTGCTAAAGCTACCAGCGCAGGCTGGGATACGCTCTGGCATTCCTATGTGCATGCATTCATGAGATTACAATCAGGTGATCCAGATGTAAGCCTGGATTGGTGGAGGGCCAGATTTCTGCTGCAGAATTAGGGTCTAGGGGTGGAGATAAACCAGGACTCTTTTAGGCACTTGTGAGGATTTTTGGTGGGAAACTCCAAGAGCAACGGAGCTGTGGTCTACATTCCAGAGGAGGAGACTTGCCTGGGAGGGGCAGGGCTACATCAGTGCCTGCTGCACCCCTGCGTGAATGGGTGGGAATCACATGGTGGCAGCAAGTTGCAGAGAGGGATCTGACCTCAGGACTCCTCCTGTGTCCTCAGTCTCCTCCGACCACAGGAGGAGATGTAGAGTCACAGCACAACATGTGGTGTGACCACCTATGTGCAGGAGAACAGACTCTCCCTGCCCTGAGAAACCTGAAGTCTCCCACCAGCCCTAGCCCCTGTGATGTCTTCTTTCTGATGACACTTCTAACACCAAATGTGCGGCGTCTGATGAACACCAACCAATCTTTCAGCACCAAATGTTTCTCCAAAATTCAATTCTGACACCACACAGATTTCACACAGACCTATGAAACGAGTTCAGGGCTCAGTTCTGCCACACTGCACTGCAGATGCCAGGGGCCCATGCATAATTTTGAGTGACTGCCAATAAATAAGATGCTCCTGTGACCCCCTGTGAAGTTTAATAATTTGATAAATCTAGATGATGAACTCAGCAAACCACATTACTTACATTCATGAATTTGGTGTACTATAAAGTACACCACTCAGAAACAGCCAAATGGAAGAGATGTATAGGGCAAGAGAAAGTGGTGGGGGAAGATTTGGGTGGGTAATCCTGGTAAATGGTTATGATTAAAGAAATCACCCAGCCTGTGTTCTGTAAGAGCAGCTTACTGCAAAGGAACATCCTTCCCATTATGAAATAGGTTATTCTTCCTTTTTAAACTATCACAAAGCCTGACACAGATTCTTTAAATTTCCATTTATTGCCTCATAAAAAATTAGCTGAAGTTTTCTTTTCAGTGGTCAGAACAAAATATTTCTTGACCAAACTTTGCTTAGGTTTTTCTCCTTCCTCCCAGGTCCCTAACCATTGACTGATCTGAGCCAACATGCAAACCCCTTTTGTACCCCTCCTAAGAACATGTTGACTTCAGGGTAAAAAAGCCTCTAAGCTGTTATTTTCCACCCTCCATCCTGCCCTTCCCCTCCCACCTTCTTTCTAAATTCATTTGCTCCTCTCTATGAAAAAAAAGCCCTTGCCTGCGTAACCCTCATGATGCTTGCAGGTTTATACTTGGTGCTTTCCCCTACTGCAACACTTCTTTAAGTAGTTAAAACTTTATTTTATTGAACAATAAATGTAATTTCAAATATGTTGTAGTGGACAATGTCTAGAAAGAGCCCTAGGACAATAGCAATTACACCCTCAGAAAGGGCATCTCATCACTCACCCCTACTTCCATCCCAACCTCAACTTTATCTGCCTGTGGATCAATCCCCAGCTTTCCAGGGCACTGAAGCTTCTTGAAGTATAAAGGGCTCCTTTCCTGGCTGATGGGAGCAAGCTGGGATATCTGTAGGGGAGGCTCCATGGGCCTTCAATGACCACATTTTGGAAGATCAAGATTGACATTAGCTTAGTCACTGGGCTCAAAACTCTGGTTCCCAGCCAAGGTTATTCACTTAGTTTTGGATGAGAAAACACCCAGTGTTTGAATAATTCAGGCCAGGCACAATGGCTCATGCTTGTAATCCTAGCACTCTGAGAGGCTGAGGCAGGAGGATCACTTGAGGCCAGGAGTTTGCATCCTGCCTTACTAAGAGCGAGATCCCATCTCTACTAAAAACAGAAAAAATTAGTCAGGCATGGTGGTGTATAACTGTAATCTCAGCTACTCAGGAGGCTGAGGTAGGAGGATCACTGGATCCCAGGAGTTTGAAGTTGCAATGAGCTATGATGACACCACTGCACTGTAGCCAGGGTGACAAAGCAAGACTCTGTCTCAAAAAAAAAAAAAAAAACCATAAAGAATTTAGCAAATTCCCACAAACTCAGTGTTGATGTTTATAGGAGGTAAGGAAATTGTAATGCATTTGCATTTCATACTTCAATATGAAGAGCAAAATTATCTATCCTTGTCAGAAAATAAACATTTCATTTAACTGTTACTCCCATGAAAAGAAATCATTTGGTAAACAATCACACATAAACATTTCTCAAGAGTTTTCAAGTCCCATTCATAGGATTTGGCATTAAAGTACAACTCCCAGAAATCAGAACAGAGTTAACCACTCTCCCATATTCTCTACCCTCCATAAAAGGGGAACTTTTTGGTCAATCTGTGTAATTAATCAATGTATCTACCACATTTTCTTGCTAAAATGTATTCATTTTTATGCAGTCATAAAGTAAAAGAGACTTTGTCTCTTTCTTTTCCATGATAGCATTCCAAAAGCTAAGCCCTGGGACTCCATTTGAAATCAACCCTGAAAAAGAACAGATCTAAGAAACTTACTACACTCATTCTGGGAGTGAAATGGTAAATAATTTTTTTTTTATGAAATGGAATATATGACTACATATTTAATTCACTTTTCTGAATTTTACTTTTCTCTTGCCTTTTCAGAAATACTTTCTCTTTTTCAAGCTCTACGGATAAATTACATTTTACAATTAATGAAAAACTGAAGCTGAAATAAAGCAACAAAGCTTTTCAAGGCAACAAATTCAAAAAGTGGCACTGGTGACTGGAATACAGCAATGTCTGACTTGAGTGTCATCACATCCCTTGGGACATCCTCCCACCCCCATCCTGCTCACTGCAGTGCTCAATGACCACCCTCCCAGAAGAAAATGCACTCTGCCTTCCAACACACATAAAGTGTGTACTGCTTTGCAGGTTTTTGCACCACCCTGTTGGGGTGGGTTAACCTTGTCCTTTGAAATAGGTTTTCTTCCTTCACAAACCTGAGAGAATTCAGAGGGCAGGCCTGATCTGTGAAATTTCCTCTGAATACCAGCATCTGATGGGCTGACCAGTAATGTGTCTCAAAGGAATGAAAACTGAAGCTGGCACAACAAATTCTTAAAGTCCCAATGGGTTAGCTTTTTAGGTGAAGGGGAGACTCCTCTCAACCTCAAGGATATTCACCTGCTCCCCTGAGAGGCTCCACCCTCACACTTCAGGCTGTCCTCTGGGAGAAGATGTCTCAGAGACTGAAATTCGTGGGACACTCCAGAAAACATGGCTGCTTTGGGCATCTTAGGTCATGTCCAGACAGTTAAGGACCCCGGTCCTTGGGTCATTACACAAGACCAGGAAAAGACATAAGGGTGGCTGAGAACACATCATCCTGTACAGTTTCTAGAGAGGAACCTCAACCCAAAGGCGTTCTGGGAAGGTGTGTGTGCCTAGGGAAGATAAAATGAGGGGAGACACTGTCAACAGAAAAAAGACCAAACTCTGTAAAGTAATTTTAAGAGATTTACTCTGAGCCAAATTTGAGGACCATGACCGGGAGCCAAACCCAAGAGGCCCTGAGCAGTGGACTCGCAGAGGTTGGGTTACAGTTTGGTTTTATACATTTCAGGGAGGCAGGGGTTACAGGTGAAGTCGTAAATCAATACGTGGGAGGCATACATTGGTTTGACCCAAAAAGATGGGCCATCTCCAAGGCGGGGCTTACAGGTTATAGGTGGGTTAAAAGATTCTTTGTCCTGTAATTGGTTAAAGACATGAAGCTTTGTCTAAAGGCTTGGAATGTTTTAACATAAGGAGCTCTTTATCAGAGATAAACCACTGGACATAGATTTGTTGTGTAAATTGAGGACCTGCAGGTTTGTCTTGCATACCCTTAGGCCTGTTAATGGGTTACAAAGGATGTCACCAAGAAGGGAGGGGGGAATGATAAGGCATATCTGACCTCCTTCCTCTTGGCAGACAATTTAGTTTTAGGATATTTCTTTGGCCATGAGGGGGTCCATTTAGTCAGCTGATGGGGGCGGGGTGAGCCTTAAAATTTTATTTTAGTTCACAACACAAAGATTTTTCACAGCAGAGTACCATGAAATTATTGTCTGTTTTCTTCCCATGTGAAATGTTCAGAAACAGAAAAAAATATTTTAAAAACAATCACCCACCATTATGTAAACAAATAACAAGAAAACTAAAATACTCCATCTGTTTGAATTCGGCAATAAAAGAAAAACAGTTGATATTGTAAATCGGATGGGAAGTTGGTATTTGGAAATGTAGGAAAGAAACTAAACATTTAGGATTTTACTGTAAGAGCTAGAAGAGTCAGGCTGAGGAAAGAAGATGGTAAATCTATGCCCAGCTTGCCATACATCTAGAAAATGTAGGTAGGCCAGGCACTGTGGCTCATTCTGGGAGGCTGAGGTGGGAGGACGGCTTGAGGTCAGAAGTTCAAGACCAGCTTGAGCAACAGCAAGACCCCATCTCTACTGAAAATAGAAAAAAAAATTGGCTGGGCATGGTAGGATTTGCCTGTTGTCCCAGCTACTTGGCAGGCTGAGGCAGGACTATCACTTTGGCCTGGGAGTTTGAGATTGCTGTCAGCTGTGATGATGATACTGCACTGTAGCCCCTGTAACAGAGCAAGACTCTGTCTCAGAAAAAAAAAGAAAAGAAAAATGAAAAGAAAATGGAGGGAATACAAGTCCCCCTATGCAGTGTTAAAATAATTAAATAGGAGACAATTAGACTGCAATGGCTCCAGTGCCCTGTGTTCCTACCTCAGCAAACCAAAATGAAACTCAAATTCATTTCCTGTAAATTACTAATAGAGGGGCCAAAGGAAAGCTTTTCCCTTTATTCTCAGAAGGTTCCCTGAATATCAAATGACAAAAGGCAAATAAGAGAGAAGGCATATGAATGCATCAATGTGCATGTGGGGAGATCACAGAGGGATCACCCCAACCCCCACTGGGGCTCAGATGCTCAAGTGCTATTTGGCATAGCATAAGGAGATGGCGAATGCATACCATTCTTTTGAGAAGAAAAAATGATTATTAGCAAGAATGAATGGACCAGGGAGAAAGAAATTAACTTGTAAATTGTTCTTTTTGGCATCTGAATGAAGCTGAGAGGCAGGAGTTAAGTTGAGGAAAACACCATTGAGGAGTGGGGGTGTTATATACCTGCTCTAGGTGATGAGGCAACAGGAAGGCAATAGAAGGGAATTGTATTGAGTTTCCTAAGAAGCTTTCTTTGTCAGATAAGGAAACTACAGAGAGTCCCTCCATGCTCTTGGGGTGAGGACACAAAGCATCAAGGCAAGGTTAGAAGGAGAGTGATTTTCAGATTTCTCTGAGGCTTTCCAATTTTCAAAAGCACTCACCGCAACTGCACTATGTTTTTTTTTTTTTTTGATGAATCACTTCTTGGACCCCAATATTAACATAGAGGAAAACTGTTAGGTTTGTTCCAGGTGGGAACCCAAAAAGTATATATAGGACAGAATGTGGTTAATGCAAAACTTAGGCTTGTAAAACAATAGCTGCTGGAGTCTGGAGAGTCTCCAGACTTTGTAGATCTAACAGACAGCTGCAGCCAGCATTCCTCCCCCCTTGCTCCCTGATAGACAAAGTTTATCCCTCCCTAGCTCTCCTGATAAGAATGACACCATGAGCTGAAGGATGGATGTGACTGGGGCAGGGGTTCCAGAAATTGGTTGTTAAAAAAAAAAATTAATGCAGTGGCTGTTCCAGCCATGTACTCACTCCCTGCTGAGAAACCCTCTATAAAACCCAAGGCTTTCCCCTCCCTTAGTGTGGACGCTTTTTTGCTTCCACCCATGTGCACCCAGATGCTCAAAATAAACAGCGTTTTGCTATGCCTGGGCCTTCATGTGTCTCTCTCTTGGCTGCGAACATAACATTTGGCACTGAAACCTGGTGGGCACACTGGGTGGACATGACCTCTGGAGCTCTAGCAGGCAAGGCTTGTAACTCGGGAAGCAGCAGGCAGCGGCAGCTCGTCCTGGTCTAACTCCTGAGTCCTGCCTTCCTCTGAGTCCCTGGGTCATTGGTAAGGTTTCCACGGATCTTTCCTGAGCCATGCAGGGGTCCCTCTCTAACGTGTCTCTGATCCTGGAGTGGAGGCAGAGAGCTTTAGCTCGGCTGAGGGAATTGTCCACCCGGCCCCTCCTGAACCAAGCTGAGAGGCAGACGCCAGACTGGGACTCGGAGCTTCCCTCTGCTGATCTTCACAATTCACATTTCATCTTCAAGGAGAAAAAGCTCCCAAACTCGCTCTGGGGTTCCTCCCATCTCTCATCCTCTCAACCTGAGAAGTCCCCCAGGTCTTCTTCCTTCGCTGACCTTCAAATCCACATCCTGGAGACATCCTGTTCCTAGTCAGTAGGAGCTCACAAGCTCATTCTTGGCTACTTGTGTTGACTCAAAAGTCCTGTTCCTGAGCCGGAGGACTCTCGGCCCCTGGGGCCCTCATTGGACACAGGGACGCCTGTTGCGACTCTTTGTTCAAGTTCACATGCTCTGCTCGCTCCTGTGCTATTCCCTCATTCTAGGGATGCATAGAATTGAGTAGAATCAGCCCCGTGTGACCCCTACTCTTTCCAGGAACATGGGAAACTCTCATTTTACTCCTCCTCTCAAAACACTAGGTCTCACTGCAATGTTTGTCACTGCAATAACAAATGGGCCGAGATTGCCTATGTCTGCACCTTTTTTACCCTCTACTCTCACTCTGTATGAACTGTAACCTGGGTCAAATCTTCTTGCTACACTCTAGGCCTTCCCATCTCCCTCCCTCTCTGCTCTGGACAAACTTGAAACCTCAGATCCCGACTCTTGCGATCTCAGCCCTCCCCCGTGCAGATCTCCCCAACCAGAATGCCCTCAGCCTAACCCTCGACCTGCTCCCTGCCCTCGTCTCAGTCCCCCTACTACTTGCTGTCATTCTGCTCAAGTCCTGGGGGCTGGGGTGGAAGGCAGCATGCAGGTACATGTCCCTTTTATTTAACACAATCTTACGATCTGACCTGGCATGACCTCTACACTATTCTTTCCTCTACTGTATCCCCTGAAGAGAAGGAGAGAATTTGACTTAATGCCCAGGCACCTGGCAATGAAATCCATAGACTACCCTTGTCCGGCCAGTGGGGACAGTCACCATCCCTAACACAGGCCCATTATTGAATTATCAAGTAAGAACTCCTGAAGGAACTTTACTCCTCAATACACATTTTATCTCCCAGTCCGAGTCTGACATCAGGTACAAGCTCCAAAAAATTAGACAAAGGCCCTCAAATCCCACACAAAAAATCTCCTAAGCCAGGCCTTCAAGGTCTTTAATAACCAAGATGGGGAGAGGTGAAGGAAAGAGAGTGAAACTGACAACAGCCCCCAAAACAGAAAAAAAGCCTTTCAAATCCTGGCTGCCTAGTGAAGGAGCTTTTCCAGAGAGTC
Organism: Indri indri; assembly: GCA_004363605.1. Taxonomy (NCBI): domain Eukaryota; kingdom Metazoa; phylum Chordata; class Mammalia; order Primates; family Indriidae; genus Indri; species Indri indri. The sequence goes on from RJWJ010002100.1 coordinate 85,104, forward strand.
ACTCAAAAGGCCCCAGACAAGTAGATGACAGGGCCACACACCTCTACAGGAATTGAGCCCTGCCTCTACTAAGACTCTGGGTCCCTGGAGAACAATGTCCCAGGAAACGGCTCCGCCAGGACCCTGCCCTTCGACAAATTAAGGGCACTGGAAAAGCGAGTGCCCTCTTCTTAAAATGGGAAGATCACACCTGCATTCCAGACCTGGCTGCCCCTCCCCGAACGGACATCCTGCATACCCACGGACCCTCTGCAACTGCTTCCATCTGACAGCATGTCAGGCTTCCAAACTGACTCAACTTCAGCACACCTTAGGTAACTCTCTGGCACAGGCAAAAGCACTGGAGCCACATCCTCTGATCTTCCTGAATTTTCAGGGCCTCTATTTCCATCTCCTACCCCCGTAATTGGAGTAAAACATAAAATACAAGCCCCCTGTGTATTCCACAGCTTCTCTGTCCACTGGGAGATAAAATGTTTGCCCACCCCTTTAGTTCTTCCCAATTACCCCACTGGGAAAAGATCTTATAGTCTCCACCCTCTGATTTATGCAAAAGCTTAACTGAAACTTTACATGCAACTTTTCCCTGGGATGCTCTGAGCTTTTAAACTATAAAACTTTCTGCCTTAATTCACCTAAAATTGTCTACTATTGTGAAATCTCTACCATCCATGGATGGTTGTTGTTTTGCTCTGATTCTTCTTAAAAACAGTTTATAATCAACTGCAGTCCAAGATTTGATTCTTTGGAAAATGTCATAGAAAGAACTAAAATTTTCATGACTTTTTTATTTAAAACATTATTAACTCTTGTGCTTTGCTTTCCAGTACTACCATTGAAGTAGTATTAAGTAAATAGCAAAGTTATCTCCAGGATTTAAACTATTAAATTGCACCTGACCCGACCTTATTTATCCTCTCTAGGCCTAAGGGCTATTGCAAGAGACAGGCATATAAAATTGTAAAAACCGATTTCAGGAGATAAAAATTAGTGAGTTCCATTCAGTTCCCTTATCTTCCTCCACCGCCCCCACCTGGTGCCTACCTGCCAGCAATGAAACACACTAGTGACTTCTCAGAGGGACTGGAACACTTACAGCCTGAAGACTAGATTTCACTCAAAGATATCCCAGAACAAACTGGGCATCCTTCGACTTTGAAATAATTCTCTCACTGCTTCCACCACTATGGCTACGCTTCTGGAAATCCCGTCTGAGAGTCATCTCTCAAGACTCAAACCTACAGGCCCCCCAGAACCTGCTTCCACCCAGGATGAGTGCCCCAGAAGTCCAGCCCATCACGGATACCAGGCTCTGATAGCATGCTGTGCTATGCACATTCTTTACCATGCTTTGCATCCTGTGTATACTTCTCCTGTCACCCTCTGAATGCCGCCACAGCCCAGCTTACACACCAGGCCAGTCAGCCCTTTGCCTATATTAGAAACCCCAATAATAATAACCACACTATCCATCCCCCACTATGGGGGTTCTGTGACATCTCTCTCTGCTTACAATCCCAAAAACCTCTCTACCTTCTCAAAACTATCAGCTCTTCTCACCATGTGTGATCTTAAACTCTTAACTAAGGCCACTGTGGCTCTACTTTCCACTCTCATTTGCAAACCCTACATTCTCCACTATCTAGTAAAATTCAGGCCCTCACTATTTCTCTCCAGTAAGACCCCATTCTGACTCTATTCTACCTTCAAGACCGTCTGTTTCCAACCCCCTCCCTTTTAGTAAATGAATTCCATAACAGGATCTCTACGCCCTTCCTCAGCTCAAAGAAGCTACAGAAGAAAGATCTCTGCCCATTTTCCCAACTTCTGAGTTCATTTTACACAAAAATTTAATCTTAACAACAAAAAGGGGGAATCTTAGGATGGCCTTGAATCTCCCAATTTTCCAATGACAGCTGAAAATCAATTCTGAGCTCTCCTTACTCTTTGCTATCTCTCTCCCAAACCAGCAGGCAACCTGCTGGGACTCTGTTCTCACAAACACATAAAAGAGCCCAGAAAGGAAATGTAAATCTTTCTCTTCACATTTCCCCAGCTCACAGCTTTCAGAATTTGTTTTACAGCCTCAAGGTGTTCCTGAGAAAAGCTCTGGACAGACTGCAGGGGGGTGAACTCCAGGCCTTTGTTTCCTGCCTCAAACCAAATCTCAGGGGCAAAGATCACATCCCCAGCAATGGGCCTGACTGCATTTCAAAGATGACCAAATCTCCAGGGACAGAAAAAACAAAAAGTCAGAAAGACAACAACGCCCACTTCCTGATCTTCCTAATTTTTAGTTTTTACCCTTGTCCCTTACCTTACCCTTCCCTTTCTTATATGTATATAACAAAAAGGTGGAATGTCAGGTTTGCTCCAGGTGGGAACCAGAAAAGTACATATAAGACAGAATATGGTTCCTGTAAAACTTAGGCTTGTAAAACAATAGCTGCAGGAGTCTGGAGAGTCCCCGGACTTTGTAAATCTAACAGACAGCTGTAGCCAAGCCAGTATTCCTTCCCCCTCCCTCTCTGATAAGAGAGAATTTCATCCCTCCCTAGCCCTCCTGATTAGAATGACGCCAGAGCTAAAGGATGGATGTGACTGGGGCAGGGGTCCCAAAAACTGGTTGTTAAAAAAAAAAAAAATTAATGCAGGGGCTGTTCTGGCACATGTACTCACTCCCCGCTGAGAAACTCTCTATAATCCAAGGCTTTCCCCTCCTTTGGTGTGGACGCTTTTTTGCCTCCATCCATCTGCACCCAGATGCTCAAATAAACAGCATTTTGCTACACAAGAGGCTTCCTGTCTCTCTCCATCTCTCCCTCTCCCTCTAGCTCTCTTCTCTTTCTCTCTCTCTCTCTGTCTCTCCCCACTCTGGACCTAACAAGCAGAATTTAGTCTTAACCAATAACAAACTGCCAATTATCCTCTGATTACAAAACCACGTGATTTTTGCCTGGGTAGTCCAATAATTTAAGCACATGAATGAAATCCGTCATTGAATTCGGTTTGCTTCCTCACCGCACCTCGTAAACAGCTTTCCTTCAGGCCCCATCCCTGTGGGCCCCCAGACCACAACCCATCCCTGGGGGCCTCATGATTCCTGAATCACTGTTTGTTCAAATGAAATACACTCTTTACCATTTTATTGCTACCTCTGTTCATTTTCAACAAGAGTAAGAAGGGGCTGGGGACCCCACAGACCCCACCTCCTCCCACGCACGACCCCGCACACCAAGGCAGCGGATCCTCCCCTGATGATTCTCCCGTAGTCGCCACACAATCGGGGGAGAGGAGGAGGTGCGATAGAACAGCTGCCCAGACAGGGTACAGGCCAGTGTGAAGTCACCAAACAGGATGGGACAGGACACTGTGGACCCCGGCTGCCAGCCCAGCGTCACCCCGAGCACGAGGGGAATGCCGGCTGAACTGCATCAGGGGGATTAGGCCCGCTGACTCCGGAACGGCAGCGGGGAGGCCCGGGTCCCACCACAGCCGCTGCCGACCCCCCCACCCCCAGGACACGCAGACCGGCGTACTCACGACTTCCCAGCTTCCGGGGTGTCCCAACATCCTCCCTATGGATCTTCAGGTGCCTGGAGGTCACAGGGCAACACAGGCTGCAGCAGAGTCACCTGGGCCTCCGGGAGCAGAGAACGAGGAGCCACAGAGACCAGACCAGGACTGGGAAGCACCAGCGAAAGCCTCGCAGCAAAGGGCCCCGGCCAAGGCCCACTGAGACCGTGGAGTCCGCCCCTCCGCTCTAGCTGCGCACCCGGTTGGACAACGCTCACTGCAGCGCCCTGACTGGATGGGGCTCCAGGCCCTGCCTCCGCCAGTTGAGTGACAGGAGATGCCATTACTGGCGGCACTGAAGAAGGTCACAATTACTGGCTTTTTTGTTGTTGTTGTTTTTGCTGTTTCGAGACAGAGTCTCGCCCTGTTGCTCTGACTAGAGTGCCCTGGCGTCAGCCTAGCTCACAGCAACCTCAAACTCCTGGGCTCGAGCAATCCTCCCACCTCAGCCTCCCGAGTAGCTGGGACTGCAGGCACGCGCCACCACGCCTGGCTATTTTTTCTATATGTTTTTAGTTGTCCAGCGAATTTCTTTCTGTTTTTAGTAGAGAGAGGTCTCGCTCTTGCTCTTGCTCAAGCTGGTCTCCAACTCCTGAGCTCAAAAGATCCACCGGTCTCAGCCAGCCAGAGTGCTGGGATTACAGGCGTCAGCCACCATGCCTGGCCCCACAATTACCGGTTCTTAATGGCTGCCATTTTCGTGCAGGTATTTCTTCCAGAACTGGGACTTGACCTCGCCCAGAGGGCATTTGCATTTAATCTTATACATAAGATTATCCTCATTTATTTAAAATATGTTATTCGCAAATGGAAACAATATAATAAAAATTATTTTAAAATTTCACATTTCCTAACATTCCTGGCCTCTGGGTTTTTCTGAGGAGGCAGCCTGAGCTTTGGAAAGAGTGACAGTCCTCTACAGCAGCAAATCGATAGAAATAAAATATGAGCCACGCGTGTCCTTTTAGAGTTTCCATTAGCTGCAGAAAATGAAAGGAAAAAAGGTGACATTGATTGTAATAATTTACTTAACTCAATATGTCTAAAATATTGCCATTTTAGTATGTGATCAATATAAAATTATTAAATAAGTATTTTTATCGTAAGTCTTCAAAGATCGTATTGTAAGCTTCCAGCACATCTCAGTTCAGATCAGCCTATTTTAGGTTCTCGGCAACCCCACATGGTCAATGTTGGCAACCCTGAAGTGCAGCTCTGAATTCTGTGACCTCAGGGAGGTGAAGGGTCTGAACCTCCTTTTCTGCCAGAGGTGAGGAAATAGTCCCTTTCTAGCAACATCTCTCCTTAGGCTCAAGAGTGGGAGAGACAGTAACCCTAGATAGCGCATGGGGCAGCAATCAGGAAATGTTCACAGGTAGACCACTACTGCCCACCTGCTGCTTGCTGGGGAACCATTCCCCATCCAGAGATCAAACAGAGATGATAGGGCCCAAGAAGGAAGGAACCCCAAGTCTTCAGATACGTCTACAATCTTGACCTCCATAGTTAAATATGGAGGAAATAGATTAAAAGCAAGCTTGTTATTTTGCAATTTAGCCTCGACCCAAACGGTCAGGCTGTGTATGTCTGTTTCTTCCTGTTGTGTGAGGAACTGTGTGAGTTTAAGCACCAAGTGCATGCACGCATGTCTACATGCATTTCTATTAACATATAACTCAACACTATTAATAACAAGAACTCCAACTTTCAATAAGAGTAAAAGGAAATCTACTGTTTTTCAGGGAACTTGTAATCAACCTGTCATGGAATTCTGGCATCCTGTCTGCACTGGGTGTATGTATTTGTTAGCAATTGCTGCATAAAAACCACCTTAACACTTATTAGCTCTTGGTTGAGCTGGTCAGCGATTTAGGATGGGCTCAGTTGGGTCATTCTTCTGGGCTTAGCTGGGCTCCTTTAAGCATGTGTGGTCAGCTACTGATTCATTCATTGGCTCCTGAGGGTGAGCTGGCTGTCACAGTATCTCACCCTCCAGCAGGCTTCCATAAGCTTGTTCTCATGCAGAGGGTAGGGTTCTAAAAGAAAATCCAAAGCATTCAAGACCTTCTGAACATAGGCCCAAAACTAGCACACTGTCATATTGACAGCTTTCAATTGGCCAGAGCTAATGAAGTCAGCCCAGATCCAAAGTTTGAGAAACAGATTCCATCTTTCAATGGGAGAAGCTGAAATATCTGATTGCAAAGGGCATGGATTCAGGGATGGATGAATTGCTGCCATTTCTGCAGTGAGTATCCTTATGCATTTTCTTGCCAGCGAGATTTATATAACTCTTGAAATTCAAGAAACTGCTAAGCAGCTGGGCTGGGACTCAGGATCAACTCTGCCTGACTCCAAATCTCATGTACATCTATCTATATAGGCCACACTATTCATGCAGATCCCTAGGCCTCTGAGGTTCTGGAGAGTGACTTTTCTGCAATGGAAGCAGGATTCCTTTGAGAATGTTGTCCTTCTAGTAGTCTTCACCATTGGGAATAATCCCCCCCATAGAATGCTTCTGAAGCGTGCTGGAAGGACTTGGAATAATTTGGGGAAATGGCTGAGGAATGAGTTTAGAAAATCAAGGCCCAACGACGCAGTTCTCATTTCTCATCTTAGAAGAAATTTGAAAACACATATAATTCACTTGATATGTGTGCAAATTTTTTCATCTGTTTCTGATATTTGTAGGCTATTCATGGTTTTCATCAAAGACTAAACCAAACTGCTGTGCCTGAAACAACCTCTTGCTCTGAAATCCAGTGCTATAAAGATAGATCTGCTGAGAAGGTATTTCCTCCTGCTGTAATTTAGCCAAACAGCTGAGCACATTTGGAAGGTCTCCTTTGATTTTTAACAGGGCAAATCTGTTTATCAGGACCCCAAACTCAGGACTGGCCATGGGGAAAATCCCCACAGTACACAAGACAATCAAGCACAGCTAATGCATCCCTTGCTTGGAACCCCTCCTGGCTGCACATTTGAATCACCTGGGTGGGGAGACCTTTTAACCTCTCTCAAATGCAAGTTGAAACAGACAAAATAAATCAGAGTTCCTGGACTGGGACCCAGGCAACTGTGTCATTTAAACCTCTCCAGGTGATTACTGTGTGTGGTCAAGCCAAAAAATATACTGATTGGAACCAACATCTTTTGATGAGAAAATTGCAAATGTTTTCTCAAATGAATGTAAAAATGCTTGCTGATGAGTTGTGGCCTTTCATGCTTACCTGCATTACCTACTTATTACATTTTGCGAAACAGACCTCTGCTCCTGGTTTTTTTGCTCACTCAACTTAATTTCATATGTATTGACTGCATACTAACTTCAGGGCACTGTGCTATGTGCCCCAGCTTCAATGAGCATCATTGTGGGCGGAGGGCTTTGCTGTAAAAATATTGCCAAAAAATTAATACTATGGTACTTGCCAAATTGAGGCAAAAAATGGAAAGACTTAGAGAGTCAGCAAGCATTAGGGCATTAATAGATACTCTGGAATATTAAAATCTATCTGATGATGCCCTGAGTGAACTTATTACACTTTAAAACATAGACCAAAATGCTGCCATTATTCTGAGATACTGAGTTAGAATTTTTGCACAAATATATAATATGCACATCTTTTATTTATGTAAAACAGAAATAAATGCACAAAGCATCCATTTAAGGCTTGATAAATTAATAAAAAACAAATACACTCCTGTAACCAAGAAATAGAACAGTCACATTCATGTACCCCAACAATCATTTTCTCCTTGCCACCTACCCAAAGGTAACCAAGATCTTAAGAGCTAATATTGTCGGTCAATGTTGTCTTTTCATACAAGTGTCTTATTACAGAACATTTACACATATGCAAAGTGAACAAAATAGAATAATTGACCTGTCACCCAGCTTCGACAACTACTAATCCTGTGCCATTTTTCTTTCTTCTGTACTTCAATGCTTTTTCCACCCCCTTCACTTTTTTTTCTTACTAGTGAGGTAAGATGTACATACATTGAAAGGGACACATCTTAACCGTACATTTTTGACAAACACACCCATATAATCTTTCACCCATTTTAAGAATATAATATTTTTATTATCCTAGAAAAATCCCTTATGTTCCTTCCCAGGAAATTTTCTCTTATCCCAGAGGCTGTCTCTGTGCTGATTTTTTCACTGTAGGTTCATTTTAACTGAAATCATACAATATGTATTTTATGTCCAGGTTATCCCATATGGCAGGTTTATGAGATTCATCCTGGGTCTATGCTTCCATAGTTTATTCTTTGCTATTGCTGAGCACTACTTTGTTGTATGAATGCTCTACGATTTGTTCATCCATTTTCCTATTGATGGGCATTTGGATTGTTTCCTGATTTGTGCTATTATGATTAAAATGTCTACAAACATTCTTTTATACTTTTTTTTTATATTCAATTTGACTTCTTTATTAGTGCTTAAGTGATGCCTCTGAATTTTTATAGCGATTGATGTAGGGATTAAAATATTCATCTTTAACATGTCACAATATATTTAGATTTAATACTATGAAACTTTAGTAAATAAAAAAATACAAAATTCTTGCTACAGAACAATTTCTTCTACCTCCTTTTGTTGTTTGTGCTTCCATTATGAATTTTACATCTATAAAATATAAATACCACAGTACACTGTTATGTTGTTTGCTAGAGTCATAGAACTTTTAAGAAAATTAAGAGAAAAAGGTATTGATAAATATTTGGAGGCATGTACTTAGAGATTATGCAAATGCAATCTGTCTCCTTTAAGTTTCACCCACCAATTCTTGTATACTTCAGTGAATCTTGCCTATAGGAATTATTATTGTGGTGTGCTGGTGGTGAATTTTTATTTTACATTCTCCAGGTACATTGATTAGTATTTGGAATTCTGTAAGAAATATTTTCTTCCTTTCTTTCTCCCTCTCTTTCTTTCTTCATTTTCTTTCTTATTCATATAATCTTTTTGTATCAGTATGGACTCAAAGATATTTATTTTATTCTCTGAGCTATTATCCAATGCTATTAATATTTATTTTATTGTTCCTATTGTTCCAGTCTGGACCATTCAGAAGTCTTTTTTTTTAATTTTTTATTTTTTGTATTTCAGCATATTACAGGTAGACAAATGTTTAGGTCACAAGTGTTGCCTTTGCCTCCCCACCCCCGTCCCCCACTCAGAGTCAGAGCTTCAAGCATATCCATCCCCAAGATGGTGCACGCTACACCCATTAGGTGTGAGTATACCCAATCCCCTCCTCTTCCCATCCACCTGCCCGACACCTAATGAATGTTACTACTGTATGTGCGCTTAAATGCTGATCAGTTAAATCAGTTAATACCAATTTGCTGGTGAGTACATGTGGTGCTTGTTTTTCCATTCTTGCGATATTTCACTTAGTTTAATGGGCTCCAGCTCTATCCAGGATAACACAAGAGGTGCTCTATCACCATTGTTTTTTGTGGCTGAGTAGAACTCCATGGTATACATACATCACATTTTATTAATCTACTTATGTATTGATGGGCACTTGGGTTGTTTCCACATATTTGCAATTGCAGATTGTGCTGCTATAAACATTCTGGTGCAGATATCTTTTTTATAGAATGTCTTTTGTTCCTTTCGATAGATGCCCAGTAATAGGATTGAGGGGTCAAATGGTAGTTCTACTTATAGCTCTTTGAGGTAACCCAGATATAAAACCATTCTCATATAGACATCTAATCTTTGACAAAGCAGACAAAAGCATACACTGGGGAAAAGAATCCTTATTCAAGAAATGGTGCTGGGAAAATTGGATAGCCACATGTAGAAGACTGAAACAGGACCCACACCTATCATCTCCCACAAAAATCAACTCATGGTGGACAATAGACTTAAACCTAAGACATGAAACTATAAGAATTCTGCAAGAAAATGTTGCAAAAACTCTTATAGACATTGGCCTAAGCAAAGAATTTATGAAGAAGACCCCAAAGGCAATCACAGCAACAACAAAAATAAATAAATGGGACCTGATCAAATTAAAAACCTTCTGTGCAGCCAAAGAAACTATCATGAGAGCAAACATATAACCTACAGAATGGGAGAAAATATTTGCATGTTACACATCCGATAAAGGGCTGATAACTAGAATCTATGTAGAACTCAGCAAAATCAGCAAGAAAAAATCAAACAACCCAATCAAAAAGTGGGCAAAAGACATGAATAGAAACTTTTCAAAAGAAGATAGACTAATTGCCAACAAACATGAAAAAATGCTCAATGTCTCCAATCATCAGGGAAATGCAAATCAAAACCACAATGAGATACACTTTTCTCCAGTGAGAATGGCCTTTGTGACAAAGTCTCAGAACAATAAATGTTGGTGTGAATGCAGAGAGATAGGAACACTCACATACTGCTGGTGGGACTGCAAACTAATATAACCTCTGTGGAAAGTAACATGGACCATTCAGAGGTCTTTTGCCTTAGCTCCCTGTGACAGGTCTGTGAGTTTTATCTTTTTAAGCACTTTGTGGCTTTCTGGCTTCACAAGCTACTCTAGGTTCAAGTTATATGTTTCATCTCCAGCTCTAGAATTATCTACTTTTACAAGAAGCCCTGGTTCATTTTGTTGAAGAATGATATTTATTTATTAATTTTTTAGATAGGGTCTCACTCTGTCACCCAGGCTAGGGTGCAGTGGCATCATTATAGCTCACTGCAACCTCCAACTCCTGAGCTCAAGAAATCTTGTCTCAGTCTCCCAAGTAGTTGGCATTATAGACATATTTCATCACACATGTCTAGTTTGTTTATTTATTTATTTATATTTTTGTAGACATAGGGTCTTGCTATGTTGCTAAGCCTGATCTCAAACTCCTGGCCTCAAGTGATCGTCCCACCTTGGCCTACAAAATTGCTGGGATTACACATGTGAGCCTCTGTGGCAGACCTGAAAAATGATATTTAGACACCAAGATCTGAGAATGAGGTGTTTTCATTGGTTCTGGGCTGTCAAAACTTCTGAGTCTTCATAGCAGAGTTTGAAAATATACATATAAATATAAACTGTTGTATGTCTACATCTACCTATCTCTCTATCTATCTACCTGTCCATCTGTGTACCTATCATCTATCTACCTACCTCTATCTCTCCCTCTCTCTCTCCCTCTCTCTCTCTCTCTCTGTAACTATTTCAATGAGTATATTACAATAGACACAGGTTCATTCTGATATTCCTTACTCCAGTCCAGCACCACAGAATGTATTCTAGCATTCTTCCTTCATTGATTTATATAACTTTCTTCCACTAGAGTGCGAAATGAGAACTAATTATCTGCAGTATATATGCTAACATGTAAAGTAGTTATAGAATTGCTAATACATACACTTGTAGAAAACAAATTTACCAACTGAAAAACAGTGTTTTCTGGGTATAGTGGCTCATGCCTCTAATTCCAGAAAATTTGGAGGCTGCAGGAGGATCCCTTGAGGCCAGGAGTTCAAGACCAGCCTGGGCAAAATAGTGATATCCTGTCTCTAAAAACAATTTAAAAAATAGCCGGGTATGGTGGCACATGCCTGTAGTCCAAGACACTTGGGAGGCTGATGCAGGAACATTGCTTGAGTCCAGGGGTTTAAGGCTGCAGTGAGGTATAATCACACCACTGCATTCTAGTCTGGGCAATAAAGTGACGCCCTTTCTCTAATAAAGAAAGAAAGAAAACAATGTTATGTACAGTTCTTGAATCTTAAATTATTCAGTCAAAACACTGTTTTCCAAAGGTACTGTGTCAGGACCTTTCATTCCCACCCTTTTCAATAGGGTTAGCTCACACATTTGTAGGACAGTAAGACTCATTTGTCATATGCTTTCCATCTGAATTCCCCAATACTCTGGGTTTTTACATTTTACATAGATAAAATATACTCTTTGCAGTGTACAGTTTAATGGGTTTTGACAACTGCATAGACCCATATATTCTTCTCCACAGTACCATAAGGAACTGTTTCACCGCCCCAAAAATTCTTGTATGCTGCTCTTTGTAAAAAGCTGCTTTCCTCAGCCCATTATTTGGCAACCTCTGATTAATTTTCAGCCTTATAATTTTGCTGTTTTTTTTTTTACAATGCCATATCAATAGAATTATATAACATTTAGCCTTTTGGATCTGACTTCCCTCACTTAGACAGATGCACTTAAGATTCACCCATGTTGTGATGTGGATTGGTAGTTGGTTCATTTTTTGACAACTAGGATTCTATTGTATGGATGCAACACAGTTTCTTCATTTATTTACCTGTTGAAAACTTCTGATTTAATTCTAGTTTTTTGCAATTATAAATAAAGTGAATATAAACATCCACAAAAAGGTTTTTGTATAAACATTAGTTTTCAATTTGCTTCAGTCAATATTTAGGACTGAGATATTTTGGTCATATGGTAAGGTTAACTTTATAAGAAACTGCAAAACTGTTTTGCTAAGTTACTATATCATTTTGCAGTAGTAGTTCTAGGTGCTCTAAATCCTAACCAGCACTAGGTATTTGTAATTTTATTTTATTTTATTTTATTTTTTAATTTTGGCTATTCTCATAGGTGTGTGGTTGCTGAGAATGTGGCCAATGTTCTCCACAAAAAGCCGGGTCCCTTTGGTAGAGTTGCAAGGGGTAAGAAAATAATAGAGAAAAATGGAAAATAAAAGAAATAAAAGAAAACACAGAGACAAATATATAGTTTATAAGTTTATAAAAATTATAGGAAAAGCGGGATCTCAGGGGGCCTAGACATTCTCTGTAGGTCTCAAAAAGCCCCGAATGAGGTCTTACATGGTAACTTACAGGGAACAGTGATTAGTTGCCAGGGGTAACAGATTTACATAACAACAGGTAGTTCCTCTCAGGTTAACAGATTTTCAAAAGGCTTCTACAGATCATTTAACCAATTCTATCCATGTGAACAAATGGTTATGAAATCTTTCAAAGATTAACTTCTAAGTTCTAAGGTAAATTTATCTCCTAACAGAGGGGTTAAAGAGAGACATGTTGACTCCATATTTATTAGGTTATTGTGAATGGAGACAGGTAGTCTGGAGTGTTTAAACAGGAGCTTGCTTTTAGCCATTTGGCCAGCTGTCTGTTGGGGGGGGCACTCCATTGTCAGCTCTCATCCTGTGGTTTTTAACAGATTCGCTTTGCTTTACAAAGCAAATCCAAACCTTTAGGTCTGAGAAACGTGGTGCCTTGTGGAATACAGCCGCTACTGTCTTTGAGAGACACCCTTCCAAGTGTAACAGCATTTGAAATGCAAACCAACATATTCACATATTCCTTCAGGGCAAAGCTCTGCAAAACTCCTAAGACAAATCCTGTCTGCAAACACATCTATGTTAATTCATGGAGCAACATGTGGTATGTTACCATGGCTTCTGTTTCTTCTTTTTTCTTTTTTTGCATTTCTGCTGGGGGGGGGGCAAAATTATATGATCAATGTAGAGAAAATGTATAAAATGCCTGGGCATTAACCTGGGATTCTGGAATCCTACCTCTAGGAATCTACTATGAAATTAGAGTGTGACAAATATAAAACAACTATTATCAAGTTTATCCCAAGTGGTTTTGTTATAGCAAAATATGAAAAATAGTGCTGATGTCCATTAATAGGACACAGGTTTAATAATCCTAAGTCACACTTTAATTAGAACAGTGAGGTAGCTGTGAAGATGAAGAAGAAAGATCTCTGTGAGCCTGTGGGATTGTCATGGAACATTGTGTAGTAAAAAAAATGTGGAGAAAAATGAATATTGATAATGCTTTATGTGTAAGATACAAACATTTGAATGTTGTGCATATCAAAAATGTCAACTAAAAGGCAAGCCCTAAATTTGAAAACAAATTAAAATTAATGAAAATAACTATATATCATTGGTAATATGACCACACAGAGCAAAGGTTTGTTTTCCTGACTTTAAAGTGTGGCATAATAATGGGATGTCCTTAGTGGAGTGTACTCTATTTCCACTAACATTCAAAATGAAATAATTCACAGGTTTTAGAAACTGATGTGAAAGATAAAAATATATTCAAATGTGTTTTTATCATGTATTGTTACCTCAAATAGAAACCGGTCAAAGTCAACAGAAGGCAACTTGAAGTTAATTTCATGTGTCAAAATAGATACACAAGTTCTAATCAAATAATATTAAATAAAATCCATAATTTTATGTGTATATGTATTACACTATTGAAATACAAATATAATTAAAGACATAAAATTTGTTTTTATATTTAATTACTTTAAGAGATAAAAAAGTGATTACTGTGAAAACAGCATTTTCTAAACAAGCATCTATTTATATAAATATATACCTATATGTATTTATATAATATCTCTATGTATTTCTTACCTATACATCCATAGGATTTGTGAAAAAGGATGCATTTGAAATAAATGGAGTGCCTGAAAAAAGATGCCTTTGAAATGTTTAATAAAAGGTGGGGTATTACATAAATAATGTCCAGAGACTTGTATATCCTTTCAGAAAATATCCAATAGGATTAATATTTTTGACTCAAATACTTCAGATGATCAAAAAGAACATGTAAAAAAAAACTCTACTTAGGATTATTAGTCAACGATAAGAGAGTAAATTCATTTGCATGGAGAATGAAAACTCTTTTTAGAATGGACACAAAACATAAAAAATATCATTGAAAATGATTGATAATGCAGATTATCTCAAAAATAAACATCTCTCTGCTAAAAAGAAAAGTTATGAAACAAGACAGTGGAATTGGAAATTTTCGAATAAAGCATTATTTTAATCCAGTTAGCTGCGGGTGGTGGTGGACCTCTGTAATTGACATTTCTGTACATAATAACTTCATTTTTCCCAAGTTGCCTACCGTCATTCCAAACAGGCACTTCTAACTATTACACTAAAACACAAATCTTAATCTAGTTATGAGTACTCCTCAAGAAATAATGTAAATAAAGGGCTGATAACTAGACTCTACTTAGAACTCAGGAAAATCAACAAGAAAAAATCAGATGACCCTATCAAAAAGTGGGCAAAGGACATGAACAGAAACTTTTCAAAAGAAGACAGAATAATGGCCAAAAAACATATGAAAAAATGCTCAACATCTCTAATCATCAGGGAAATGCAAATCAAAACCACAATGAGATATCACTTATCTTCAGTGAGACTGGCCTTTATCAAAAAGACCCAAAACAATAAATGTTGGCATGGATGCTGAGAGATAAGAACACTCATACACTGCTGGTGGGACTGCAAACTAGTTCAACCTCTGTGGAAACCAACATGGAGATACCTTAAAGAGATACAATTAGAAGTACCATTCGATCCAGCAATCCCATTACTGGGCATCTACCCAAAAGATCAAATGATACTCCATGAGAAAGACACCTGCACCCGAATGTTTACAGCAGCACAATTCACAATCGCAAAGATATGGAAACAAGCCAAGTGTCCATCAATACATGAGTGGATTAATAAAATGTGGTATATATATACCATGGAGTACTATTCAGCTTTAAGAAACCATGGTGATATAGCACCTCTTGTATACTCCTGGATACAGCTGGAATGCATTCTACTAAGTGAAGTATCCCAAGAATGGAAAAACAAGCACCACATGTACTCACCATCAAATTGGCAGTAACTGATCAACACATAAGTGTACATATAAGAATAACATCTATTGGATGTCGGGCAGGGGGGAGGGGGAGGGGGAGGAGGGGACGGGTATAGGCATACACAAAGAGTGCAATGTGCACCATCCGAGAGATGGACATGCTTGAAACTCGGACTTGGGGGGGGGTAAGGGCAACATACGTAACCTAAACATGTGTACCCCCATAATATGCTGAAATAAAAAAAAATATTGAACTATTCATAATAATTTTCATGCACATAAAAATAAAAAATAATTTTGTTGCCTAAGAAAAAAAATAAAATAAAATAAGAAGAAATAATGTAAATGTATGCTTAGAAAGGAGTAATTTTTATTTTGACAGAATTTACAACTACTAGTTGTATGCTATTTAATTTTTCAATGGAGAATTCATGCTACTTAATATTAATACAAGTTATCATATATAAGTTAAAGTAACTGCTGGGTTTGAAGAAAACATTACTCTATAGTTATCAAGAAATTATTACTTTTTGATAAATGGAAATGACTTCAGATAGTTTTTACTGCCTACAAAATAAACCCCAAATGTAGGTATGTACTGTTTTGAAAAAAATGGTTAGAAGAAAAAATCACTGGAATGCAAATGAGATGAAATTGTGCAAACTGTAACTTAATATGCTTCACAAAATGTCTATATATATTAGGACAAAATGGAACAATGGTGGCAAAAATTTTGATAACCTATAAAAGTTAGGTTCTAAGTTCCCATGCAGTGTGACTCAGTTAAAATACGGCCTAGAATTCCTAATTGAGAATATTCATGCAAATTATACTAAATAAATCTGCTATATTATTCCGCAAACATTTTAATGCCTAAGGCTGTGTAACTTAGCATTTTTTAAAACTTCAACAAAGACTTTTATGTTTAAGGCTGTAATAATTAGATAACATTTGTTACTTCTAGAATTCTCTCCCCTTTTAAAATCTCTATAAAAACAAACCTTTTGTTAAACTATTCAAATTCATATAATAAAAGGTAATTAGCACTATTTTTTAAAAATGC
>RJWJ010002101.1:0-85716 GCA_004363605.1 Indri indri
TTTTTTTTTTTTTTTTTTTTATTGAGACAGAGTCTCATTCTGTTGCTTGGGCTAGAGTGCTGTGGTGTCAGCTTAGCTCACAGCAACCTCCAACTCCTGGTCTCAAGCAATCCTCCTGCCTCAGCCTCCCCAGTAGCTGGGACTACAGGCATGCGCCACCATGCCCGGCTAATTTTTTCTATATATTTTTAGTTGTCCAGCTAATTTCTTTCTATTTTTGGTAGAAACGGGGTCTCGCTCTTGCTCAGGCTGGGGAACATGTCTTCTAGTCAGTGGTACCTCATAGTCACCATCTGCTATTTTTCAAATTTAATGCTTCTTAAATTGGGAGATTTCTTATAAGTCTATGGTATTTTAGAGTTGATAAAATAATACTTTATAGTTTAAAAAGCACAGAGTGACATGTAGTAGGCAATTAGTAAATGATGGCTAAGATAGGTTACTAATTAGTTTTAATTTAATGATTTGACTTTGGGAAGTAGAGAATTAATACAAAACAAAAATATTTACTATATATACACGAACAAGTATACATACACACAAGTGGCATAGGTTTTTGGGGATGATGGGCTAAGTGCTATGGAAGTAGTAGATATGATGTGAGAGGAGCTTACTCTGATGGGGGAAACAATTACATCAATAATTGAGAAAAAGAATCTGGGAGAGGGTGGAAATACTTAGTTTAGATTGAGTCTGGAACTAAGTAGCATCCAGATCGAACTTGGAATGTGCTAAACTTAAACTCTGTTTTAGTATCAGGGCAATAGCAGAGAATCTGTTTGAGGGTAGGAGATGAACTAAAAGGTTAACAATTAATGGCTTATTTAAAACAGGAGCTGAAATCACTATATTTATCATATTAGAAAATTTATAATATGTTAAAGGAGAGTGACAAGGAGTTTATCTGTTCCTAGGGCATTTAAAAAATTGTGGTAGCTCAATACTGCAAAAATATTTATTAAGCAAGGATTTATAGGTAACTTTATGACAATAATATGTAGCAGAAATAAAGATTGGTATATTCAAATTACAGAAATATCAGTATTTGACTAAATTTGTAATCTAGATGTGTGATGACAGTAAAATTTGCATGTGTTTTCTTCTCTCTGTTCTGGCTTTAATGCTACCTTTTGTCTACTTATTAGATATTTCTGCTTGAATGTTTTAACACATTTTGAGATTAGAAAACATTTTTCTCTTCTCTGAAAGTAAGATAGTTTGAAACTTACTTTATAGGTTGTAATGTGTCGTAGGAGTTTTTAACCAGAGAAGTGATACATTATCTTTTTAAATCCTTGACATAACTTCACAAGGGAGAAATTATAATGGCCATATCTTATAGATAAACCAAGGCTCAGAGAAGTTAAACATTTTGCCTGTGGTCAAACAACTAGGAAATGGGAAAGCTAGGATTTGGATCCCAGTCTCCAAAGCCAATTCATTCAACTATACAACATAATCTTCCTTGATGTACAGTAATTCACTCACTTAGCATTTTCTAATCATTGTTAGCTCTCTTTAATTGTCCTGAATTAGACAACTGAATAATAGCATTGTAGTTAATACTTCTAAGATTATGTAATTGGCAATGATTTTTATTCATTCTAATTATTATGGCTATCTTTTCATGTGTATAGAATAATATATGGCTTAAAATGAATAGGAAAAAAACCATATTGATCCTTTACAAATCCATTACCTCATCGAGTGTTTAACCATGGTGATGTTCTTTGTAAAGTCCTGTATGTGAAGTAGCTGGATCTTCTACCTTGTTTGAAGTATATAAGCTGGAAAGAAGTTCATTTTTCTGGGTAGAATTTTTTTTTTATGTGTTTCTCTATTCAAAGGGCTAATTTTTAAAATAATCACTATCAATAAAATTATTGAATGTGCTTGTCTCAAAAGTAATATTTTTGTATTTCTTTACAAAGGATATAATTCTGTCTTATGCCTTCCAGGTGTTAAGTGTAGGATGAAACAAGTACTTTGTTAGAAGATAAAGTTAGTCTCTTATGTTTATGTATTTTTATAATTATCTAACATTCTTTTATATAACTTAAGACCAGAGTAAAGCAGAAATTGGTATTTTTTCATTTAATTTTTCTTAATCCAAAATTTTGAAAAAAGAACAAAGTTTAACAATTCTTTACCGTGGGAAGGTAGGATTTCAAACCCTGGGTCTTAATTAAATCCTTTACCTTCTGTTTTTTAGCTGACACCAAATATCTTTCTTATAGTAATGACCAGGAGTCACTGAGAGTACGTAATGAACAAGCTAAGTGACTTTCTTTAGCCAGTGAGTTGATTCATCTATTGTGGCTTTATTAACTTTTTTGAATGTTTTGAGTTTTCCAAATATCAGGCATATCTATTTTCATTTACTCAAACATTTTAAATTTTTATAAATGTGTGTTTATCATTACATTTGGAATTTTGGAGAGATTCAAGAGTGGAAAGAGAAATAATCCCTGCCTGTTCGTTCAGCTAATATCTATTGAGCACTTATATATTCCTGACATTGTTTTAGATGCCGGGATCCACCAGGGAACAAAACTGATCAATATTGCTGCCTTTTGCTAGCTTATATTCTAGCGTATTAATAGCTTATATTCTAATTATGGAAAAAATAAGAAACATACAAAGGACTTAGGAAGTAATTACAGTTACAAAGCTTCAAAAGAAGGTGTAAACAAATATATAGTTTAAAAGTACAAGTAATTTAAATAATGAAGGAAGAAATAAGTAAAGTAGGGTTAAGTTAGTTCAGAAGATTTCTTAAAGGAGGTAAATCTTAAACTGAGCCTTGAAGAAATTGATAAGCATTATTGAATGGGAAGAGGTCAAAAAGCATTGCCAGTTAGGAGAAACAATATGAAAAGGGGGATAGCTGAGAGTTAAGGAGAAGTAATGGGGACAGGTAACTTTTCTTGTTGTAGAATCAAAGAGAGGGTATCATGTTGAAGAGAAGTAACATTTGTTGAGTGCCTATTTTGTGTTCTGAATACATTATAATTATTCAGCTCATTTATACATCAGAACAACTTTCCATTTTAGGTACTCTTATCACCATTTTTTTTCTAAAGGAGATATTTGAGATTCAAAAAAAGGTAGTGTTGAGGAAAATAATCCCTATTCAATAAATGGTGCTGGGAAAATTGTGTAGCCACATGTAGAAGTCTGCAACAGGGTTTGCACCTCTCACCTCTCACAAAAATCAACTCACGGTGGATAACAGACTTAAACCTAAGGCATGAAACCATAAGAATTCCAGAAGAAAATGTTGGAAAAACTCTTACAGACATTGGCCTAGGCAAAGAATTTGTGAAGAAGACTCCAAAAGCAATCACAGCAGCAACAAAAATAAATAAATGGGACCTGATCAAATTAAAAAGCTTTTGTGCAGCCAAGGAAACTATCATTAGAGTGAATGGACAACCTACAGAATGGGAGAAAATATTTGCTTGCTACACATCTGATAAAGGGCTGATAACTAGCATCTCTATAGAACTCAGGAAATTCAACAAGAAAAATATCAACCCCATTAAAAAGTGGGCAAAGGATGTGAACAGAAACTTTTCAAAAGAAGATAGACAAATAATGGCCGACAAACATGAAAAATTGCTCAACATCTCTAATCATCAGGGAAATGCAGATCAAAACCACAGTGAGATATCACTTAACTCCAGTGAGATTGGCTTTCATCAAAAAGTCCCAAAACAACAAATGTGGGTGTGGGTGCAGAGAGATAGGAACACTCATACACTGCTGATAGGACTGAAAATTAGTACAAACTCTATGAAAAGTAATATGGAGATACCTCAAAGAACTAAAAGTAGAACTACCATTTGATCCAGCAATCCCGCTACTGGGTATTTACCCAAAGGAAAAAAAGACATTTTATAAAAAAGACATCTGCACTTAGATGTTCATAGCAGCACAATTCACAATTGCAAAGATGTGGAAACCCAAGTGCCCATCAATACATGTGGGCAATATGTACCATAGTACAAGGATATATAAGTGGATTAATAAAATGTGGTATATGTATACCATGGAGTACCACTCAGCCATAAAAAATGGTGAACTACACCTCTTGGATTATCCTGGTTGGAGCTGGAGCCCATTCTTCTAAGTGAAATATCACAAGAATGGAGAAACAAGCACCACATGTACTCACCATTAAATTGGTATTAATTGATCAACATTTATGTGCACATATGGAAGTAACATTCATAGGGTGTCAGGCAGGTGGGAGGGGGGAGGAAGAGATTAGTATATTCACACCTAACGGGTATGGTGCATACTCTTCTGGGGAATGGGCACACTTGTAGCTCTGACGTGGGCGGGGCAAAGGCAATATATGTAACCAAAGCATTTGTACCCCCATCATAAAAAAAAAAAGATAGTGTTTTTTTTTTAATCACATTTCTCTGAGGATTTGTGATATGAATTGCTTATGCTATTGATTAAGTGTGTGGTATTAATATAATCAAGAATTAGTATTCTATCTCTCTCCCAACGGGAGTAGCCAGCCTCCTGTGTTAGAAAGAATGCTGGTCTACATGTCAATAGACCTGGGTTCTTTTTCTGGCCTTACCTTGGGCAATTTATTGAACTTCTCACAACTTAAATACTTTAGAAGCTTTACAAGCATGGTACAGTAGGTCCTCACTTAACATCATCAGTAGGTTCTTGGAAACTGCAACTTTAAGTGAAACAACATATAGCAGGTCCTTCAATAACATCCTTTCATTCAACATCGTTTTGTTATAAGATCGATGAAGAAAAAAATGGTTTTGTTATACATCGTTTTGCTTAAAGTAGCAATTTCCAAGAGCCTATTGACAACATTAATTGAGGACTTCCTGTATATACAAAGGACTCCCAATCCTGTCTCTAATGTGGTGGGAAGAAATGAATTTTGATTGCAGAACAGAAAGTTTGAAATAACTGAAGCCACTGGTGATTGCTTTCAGGGTGATGAAACATTAAAAGAGGCTTCAAGGAGGTTGCGGGTTTACTATCTTGCTCATGTAGAAAAAAAATGTATTTCTTTTCTTTAAATTTATTTTTATTTTCTTTTTTTCAGCCAAATTTTGTAAATCAAAAAATGTATTTCTTAATAGCCATCAATCTGATGATATAGATATTGAACTGTCAGAGGCAAAAGACTGATCTAAATAACATCTTGATATTTTTTTCAGTTCTCCAATTACATGAATCAAAATAACATTATATTTTGTCAGGTGCTTAGCAAATTTACAATCCATAGCAGAATCACATCATAAAGCATTGAGCTTCTGAATTTGTATTTTATTCTTGCTGGAATATTTTAATTGTTGTTACTAAATCTGCTTTAAATAGCTCATTGTGTTATGTACATTATTTCATACTCCTGATGAACAGTTTTATGAAAATTTTGGTGCATACAAAGAAGGCCAAGGGCCAGACTGAGATTTTTTAAAATATCATATCACAATGTTTAAGTTTGGTGGCCTTGTCTGTACCAACTCTATGTGTACCTTTCTATACTTAGATAATTATCTTTTTTTTTTTTAGATACTTATCTTTTGAAAAGCCCTTATTTTCTTCATAATAGTAACCCTGCTTTTGATTTAAATGCAAAAATAAATGTGCCATAATTTTGTCCTTAAACAAAATAAACAATATCTGGACAATATCTACCTAACTGTGGAACACTTAGGTTTTATTTTTCAAAAATTGGAAGGGTTCTTAAGATAACATCAGTTTGTTTTGATCCTAATAGGAAGAGCTTTAGGCCAGGAAAGCAATTATTTCCACATGGGTAAGGCCAGTCCCAACTACTGCCCCTACACCAACCACCCATTGAACTTAAACTTGTCTACCTTGCTTATATAGATAAATGTGGTTGAATGCATTAGAAAATACAGGCTGTATTTTAAAAATAAAGACTTTAGATATATGGAAAATGTTTCTGCGTATAAAAGAATACGAAAAGAATTTTGTGTATGTTAAGATGAGTTCAACAGGAAGTAACTTAAGCTTTTTGAATTATCAAAGAAATTTAACTTTATACATATGTGTATGTATGTATGTGTACATACATATGTGTATGTATAATTTTTAGCATTTTGTTTGTACATTATTTTTTCTTGTTTACTTGGCTATGTTCTCAACAGATGAGTTTGCTGTATAGTGGCAAGTATTGTTTGAAGTGGTTCTGTAGGGATGTGGTGGGTCAGAATAGAGAAGATTAGTATTTAATGACAAATTGACAACATTAATTTCAAATAGGAGATTACATAAATTTCCATACACCCAGGAATTGAAGAGAATTGAAGTCCATGGGAAAGACTGTTAAGATGGCTTGAAGAGTGAAGGAATTTGGAAAATGTCTGGTTTTATGACTTTTGCTGTAGTGGTTTCAGCCTGTATTTGGAACTGAAGTCAGATTATACTGGGGTGGGGAGTGAATGAATGGGAGGTGGGGATGAATAGATTTCATATATGCACTCCTTCTTTTTCAGGAGGGTGGCTTCAAGAGGAGAATTAAACAACAATAGCAAGAGGGAAAGCTCAGGAACTGAAAAACAATGACTCCCATATATACAATAACTTCTTCCCTTTCTCTTTCCTTATCGTTTCAAGTGTCTTATCAGCCAGTGCTGAATGCAAATTAGACTTTAATGTAATATACATGATAGTTATTTTGATATAATTTACAGTAATTGATTATAAGATTATCAAGTAGAAAACATTTAAAAGGTAGACTCACAATTGATCTTAAAGTCTTAGAACTAATGATGGCATAAGGGCATTGGCTAATCCCAGATTGCCCCAAATTAAACCATCTTCTCCTTCTTTTTAAAGTCTTTTTCATAAAATTATAAATGTAGACATAATCCATCCTGAGTTTTTTTAACCTGATTTAGCAGTGCTAATTGTGATAGCATTCTTTCCTCTAATGGTGTGCTCTCATGGCAGTTGGAGCCCTTCATTTCTTGTTATTTTTTCGGTGATCGTTGCATTTAGTAAGTATTTGTTGTTCATTATGAGAATACAAAATGAAGAATGTCTGATTATAACAACTTCTTATGCCTTCTGTAGTCTTGGAAACTTATTGATTAGATTTTCTTTGTTTTTTTTAAACAGCTTTATTGAGGTGTAATTTACATGCCATAAAGTATACTCATTGAAAGTATGTAATTTAATGATTTTTAAAGTACATTTATGGAGTTCTAAAAGCATCATCAAATCCAGCTTTAGAATATTTCTATCACCCTAAAAACTATCTGTTGCTATCACTTTCCACTGCTACAGAGAAAGCCTCAGGTAACCAGTCATCTTTTTGTCTCTTGTTCCATTTCTACCCCATGTAGTTATATCGTAATACAGTTTTGACATTAACTACCCATCAATTAGCATAAAACTCCACAGGTTTAATGGCTCAGCCCTTCCAGAAGACTGCCCTCCTTCAAATGCCAGCCACAGTCTCTGGGGATGCTTGCAATATTGATGGCTGACTATAAATTTGGGGATTTCTACAACTCCCTCAGATTCAATAATTCACTAGAATGACTCACAACACTCATTAAAAATGCTACATTTACAGAGTTTTATTATAAAGAGTACAAATAGGACAAGGTCTGAAAAGGACCTGAATGTAGAACTTCTATGCCCTTTCTCTGTCTACAGGGTGTCACCTTCTTTACACATCAGCGTATTCACCATTCAGGAAGCTCCTCCAAGTCCGAGTGTTCAGAGTGTTTATTGGGTTTAATTGGGCATCCTTGATTAAACCCTGGGCCATGGGATTGAACTCAAATTCCAGTTCCCTTCCTGTCCTTGGAGGTCTGGTTAGCCCAGAGTTCCAACCTTCTAATCATGTGCTTGCTCTTCCTGGTGAGCAGCCACTATTCTGAAGCTGTCATCATGAGCTACTCCATTAGCATAACAAAGACACTGCTATCTCTCAGGCAATTCCAACAATTTTTGAAGTTCTGTGCCAAGAACCAGGGACAAAGTCCAGATATATTTTTTGTGATACCACAATATACGGACTTGCTTTTTCTGAATATTTTGTGTACATGGAATTATGCAATATGCACCCATTTGTGTCTAACTGTCTTGCTTTAACAGGTTTTTGAGGTCCACCTATATCAGTAGTTTTTTTCCTTTTCATGACTGAATAGTATTTCATTGTGTAGATATTTTGTTTCTCCATTAACCAGTTAATGGACATTTGGATTATTTTCACCTTTCAGCTATTATGAATAAAACTGCTGTGATCATTTGCATAGAAGTCTTTGTGTTGTCATATGTTTTAATTTCTCTTGAGTTGATGCCTCCCCAAGTGCTGGGATTACAGGCGTGAGCCAACTCTAGCCAAGAATTTAATATGATATAGTAATAATTTAATATGCCCAAGTATTAACACACATTGGTTTATTCTTCCTAAAATTCAACATGCACACATCTTCTTTGCTAAATAAAAAATTTAAGGTACCATTTATTATATTACAAGAGGATTTTTCAATTAAAAATTTCTTTTTATTAAGGAAAATTTCAAACTTATACAAAAGTAAAGAGGATAATGATCCCTAAAGTAACCATCATCAGCTTCAATAATTATTGAGTGGTTTCCTGTCTTTTTAAAATCTATATCCCCAACTACTTTCCTGTTGCTATCTCACTTCAATAGTTTTGAAGCAAATTTCAGATACCATATTGCTTTATGTAAATATTTCAGTATATGTCATTAAAAGATAAAGACTTTTCTTTTAAAGATATAAACACAATGCCATTTATCTCACTTAAGAATTTTTCCTTATTATTACCACATATTTAATTAGTGCCCACATTTCCTTAGTCATCTGTTTGTCTCTATAGTTTGTTAAAATCAGAGTCCGAATCAGGTCTACACATTCCATTAAATCAGGTCTATGCATTCCAGTTGGTTAATACATCTTAAATTAATTTTAATTAGTTGGTTTCCCCTCCATCCATCTCCCTGCAGTTTCCTAGAAATTTGTGTGTTGAAACCAGACTGTAAAATTTCTCGCAGTCTGGTTTTTGGTGATCCCTGTGGTATTCTTCCTCTGTTATTTGTATTTCCTGCAAATCAATAATAGATGTAGAGGCTTGATCAGGTTCAGGTGTGGTTTTTTTGGTTTTTTTTTTTTTTGGTTTTTTTTTTTTTTGGGTCCTCCCAGAAATATTTCATAATTGATTTTGTGTAATTTTGTCAAGAGATGCATAATATCTGGTTGGTTGGTTGGTTTGTGTGTCTTGTTAGCAGCCATTGATGACCATTACCTATCATTAATTACATTTATTGGACTTTTAGAATGGAGATATTCTTTTATCATTTTATCAGTTAGAATACTTGTGTAAAGGAAAACTTTCCTTTGTCAACTATTTCGTTGCCTTTCATATGGGAAAGATAGGTTGAAGTATTGATTTTTCTTCCTTTGTTTAACAGTATTCAAAAAGATGAGTTGGTTTCTTAAAATCCTTCAAAGATGAGTAATGAAGTTTTAAAAGTATTATTATGAAGTTATAGATTTGAACATATTTTATGTGTTTCAATCCATTGTAATTATCCTTCTTGATGGTCAAATTGTCTCTTCTTTGGAAGTCTCTACAAGTTGCTTCTGAATCCTTTTGATAAAACCCTGGTATTATTCTAGTAGGATAAGGTGTTCTAAGTTCAGCTTGTACATGTAGGCCCCAGCTGGAATCAACCAT
The DNA here is from genome assembly GCA_004363605.1 of Indri indri. Classification (NCBI taxonomy): domain Eukaryota; kingdom Metazoa; phylum Chordata; class Mammalia; order Primates; family Indriidae; genus Indri; species Indri indri. The sequence goes on from RJWJ010002101.1 coordinate 9,730, forward strand.
TTCCCCAAGAATCTCTGGTTAATTTACAAAAGGATTTTTAATTTACAAAATGTTTCATTCTTTAAAAGTTACTTCTCCCCCATGAATTAAAATTTTTCAGTTAGTTTTGGTTATGTAGGATATATGAATGGATGATTTTTAAAGATTTGTTTACTATTGAAGTTAATCCTCTGAGGGATTTAGTTTTCCTGTTAGGGAATCTGTTACCTACAATAAAGTTCGTCTTTAAAGACAATTAAATTTTTCTCACGTAAGATTTCAATGATTAGCATTGTAATACTCATTTAGCATCATACATACATTTATTAAAATTATCTCCATTTTATTAGTAGGAAAACATAAAGATTTATAAGTTAAGATATATAAGTTTATGATTTTGTTTGTGAAACATTGTGAAACTCAATAATTTGAATCACCTGGTTTATGGCCCAATATTTTTTACTCAGTGATATGCCATATTTTGATTTAAACTTGGTGTAGGAATGAACAGAAAGTTGTTTTACAGTGAAAAGAGGGGAAAAATAAAGGCTAGTAAAACAATGTTTAAAGATGATGTACTAGCAAATGTAGTTATTATTGTGTGGTTCATTTTATGGATATTTTGATTTCAAGATTTATAATTAAGTGGGTCTAATCCAAAATAATGGTTTGACCAAATGCTTATGATTAGTTAAGAATATTTTATCCTATTGGGTTCTCACACTTTTTCTGACTTAGATTTTGAATGTTTAGAAATGTCAGTGCTTGGTTTGTGTCTTACAGGGAGATATGTCAAACCAAGTAAGAGTTCATTAATAAAACTCTTACAGTTTATTTTCCACAGACAGTTAGCTTGAACTTTATGTGCCAGAGGTTACATAGCAGTACTTCACAGAAAGTCTCTGAGGTAAAGAGCAATAAGTTAGAGGGGCCAGGCGGGGAAAGTATGTGTATGAAGTTGACCAGGTGGAATACCTGAGGCCAGATTCTTATTAATATGTTCATGTGAGATGAAAATAGGGAATAGAGAAATAGTTACTGTCTGTCATAAAGTATTGTGGATGGGTTGGAACACTAACTGCCAAATCTAACAGATCCTGTTGAACTCAATATAACCCTCCCACGGGCTTTGGGGATCTTGCAGATCTTGACCTTAACCAACATGGATCCTCAAACCCCACTCTCTTTGGGCCCTATCAGAATGTGGTTTGTTAATGATTGTATGTTAATATGACCTGAAATATGCTATGTATGTATGTGTTGGTTGTACTGTGTGTGCATGTGGTTGCCATTTGATTTGCTTTGTGCTTATAGTACTGACTATTGAGAATCTTTTGGTGGTATTTTACAACTTTAGATTTCAAAGATTGGAACATTTTTCAATCAAACTGTAAAATTTTAAAGTAAATGTCTAGCCACCATCCTGTTTCAACAACTTCTTGTTGTTTGTGGTAAAATAAACAAAATCAGATTCTTTACCATTCATTTATCTAGCACAAAATGTTACTTAGGCCTGGCTAGGGGATGTTTATTTGCCAATCTTTCAAAATTAAACCCTCTTAGTCTGTATTATACTTTGAGAATCAGTTAATGTTGCCTTTATCTGTCTTTGTTTAGAAAGAATGTTTTGTGTTTATGCTATAGGGTATTTTGCTAAATAAGGTTTTTATTAAGAATTCTCAGTTACAAATTCAGAGTTGAACAATGACGGAGAGCTTCCTTCTAGACCGCTCCCTTTGTTGTGATGGTGAAATTCAGCAGACCACTATTTGGTGTCCTGATGCTTGCTTCTTTAGAGTGTTATAGAGAGGGAGCCAGTGTAGTTTGTACAGTCATCTTTTTGTTCATGCTCTACCCCTCCAATCTCATACAGAGGCCTTTATGGAAAAAAAAAAAATTTAAGTCTTGGAGTTTCACTAAGTTAATTGAATTGAGCTAATTTGGATTCAAATCTGAGAAAATAAGAAACTATAGCCTAGCATTCTGTATTTTATTTTATTTTAATCACCTTTCTCTTGCCCTTATCCTGTCTTTTACTGTTTCCACTGAATTGTTAAAAAATTATAAAAGTAATATATGCTACTTGGCAAAGTTCCAAAGCATGTAGAAATGTGTAAAATAAAAAACAAATGTTCCCTCTTTTCACTCTTTTCCACTCTTGCCCTCTGAATTAACCACTTACAGTTTGATGTGGTGTCCTCCCTGTTTTGTATTCATCCTCACATGTATGCGTCTATCTATATAAGCATAGAAAAATAATATGTTATATTTATGTTAGTAATAAAAATGGGATCATACACATTCTTCATATTACCTGTTTCACATAAAATGAACCATGAACATCCTTCTAATTGTTACATATGCCAGTCCAACTCATTCTTTATAACTGTTGTATAATTATTCTGTAGGATAGTTATACCATAATTTATTTACTCATTCTCTCGTTGAACATGTGAGTTGTTTTCAGTACTTAATTTCTCTAATAATGCTAAAATGAACATCCTTGTGCATATACTCTTAGGCACTTTTGTGTATTCTTAAGTAGGATATGTTTCTGGAGGAACAATTGCCAGGTCAAAGGATATATATACTTAAAAAAAAATTGGTATGGCCCAATTGCCTCCCCAAGGCTTAGAATTAGTTTACACCCCAGAGTATATTAAGAGAATGCTATTTTCCTCACATCTTTGTCAACACTGGTACTTTAATTTTTAGTCGTCTTAATAGGTTGAAAAATGATACTATTTTTCCCCTTCTTTTTGATTTCAAACTGCTTCTTAGGTTTCCTGAATTATTCCTCTGATTTGTGACTTTGAGAACTTACAGAGAATGCAGGCTATAGTCAAAGATTCCACTGAAGAAATGAGAAAGAGTAACAATGGTAAAGTTTCTTGGTGTTTTGGAAGACTTCTCTTTGTTATTTCAGTATGTACTTTTTCTGTTCAAATGTGCGTTAAGCTTGTTATGTTCATGTTTAAGCATCCGAAACACGTAACTTTTGCTAATATTCAGATTTTTATAATTTATACCGCATTTGGGGTTTTAGAATATTAATGATTTAATGTTGAAAAATGATATATATAGCCCACTTTCAAAAATTATAAATTGATAAAATTTAATAGATTATTTTTCCTTTTTATAACGATTTCTAGTCTTACTTAAGGTTTTTTTTTTTTTTTTTTTTTTTTAAAGCCAGGGAGGTAGCAAACTCTCCAGGGCAGGATCTGTATCTTCTTCTTCTGTTTTTGACTCCACAGAATCTTCCATAGTCCTTAGTAAGGGTTAGATTTAGGTTGACTGATAGTCAAATATTGGACACTGGACATTGAATGTAGATCTGTCCTATAAATTCATAAAGAAAATGTATTTATTTAAAAAGTTAAAAAAATTTAAATTTAAAATTCATGTTTTAATTAGTTATATTTGTTCCAAACATAGTTAACTCTTCTTTCTTCCTGGGAAGGGAAATTAATAATTTTGTGAAATATTATGGTCAGTTTTGAGTCTTAGTCACCTATAACTCTGGTGCTCTCCATCTTTGAAATATTTTTCTCCAATATTATTTTCTGATACATCCTACAGTGTGCTTAGGGAATTCAAACTAATCTTATGAACATCCTATGAAAACTATATTAGGAATATAAATCTGCTACAGAAGCCCCTATAACATAAAATAAATTGAAATGTAAATACATACTTTTCATTATATTTAAAATTATGTACACACATATTTTATATGCTTTCTAGCTTAAGTTCTAGCTTTTAAATATACATTTCTCCCTAAGTATTCTATTCCATACTGGTCACTTTGCCTTGATTTTGAGTGGTTTTCTGTTTTCCGTATATTCACTTTATATCATAAATTCCTAGAGAGCAGGGACTGTCTTTGTCATTCTTTGAATTATATTAAAAAAAATTTGTATTTTTCCCAATGCAGTATATTCTTTCCATGATTGCTTAAAGTAGAAAATTGTTTTTTAAATTCTGTTATTGGATTGGTGTCAGGATTTTTAAAAGCTTAACCAATCCCACACATAGGACTATTTCCTCTAATATATCCAACTGTATTCATGACCTCCCTCACACTTCCTTTCTAGGAATTCCAGGCATTCTCAGACATTTCTTAATTATTACAAACATGTTAAGAGTTTGTACAGTGATGAGGATGGCAGACAGAACATCTTGTCATGGGCAGTGTCCCTCTGGTGACATTTATTTGACAAAAATATTTGTAGGGCTGGGAAGTATACATTTGGAAACCACAATTGAAGTAGATTTTTAAAAAATCATTTGGAAAGGCCAAAGGTAGAGCAGCAAATACAAAATCAGCATTTTTCTTTTTAAATCGATGATGGAGAATGATAAACTGCTATTATGATACTTTTGAATCTACTTATTTCTGAGAGAGTTGTCTTACAAAAACTTCATACACTTCATTTCATAGCTTTGTCAGGTAGGACCAAAACTGATCTACTTCTTGAATTTTTTCTTGCGTGTTTACAGATTTTCTCCAGATTTCAAAACTCTTACTGTTCCCTGTTACACATAATCCCTATCTTTGTGAAGTCCTGTTACTGCCTAATTCCAGTTTATTTTTGGCTATTGTCTGTGAGGATTACTAGAGAAAATTTTTAATGAGTCAGGCAAACTTTTCCTTAGTTTTTCCTTTTTTGATGATGTTTTAGTAATCGGAAAACTTGAAACTTCCAAAATACTTAGAAATCTTTTGGAATTTCAAAGTTTTTTTTTTTTTAAAAGATAACTGTAGGCTGGACGCGGTGGCTCCCGCCTGTAATTCTAGCACTCTGGGAGGCCGAGGAGGGAGGATCACTTGAGCTCAGGAGTTGAAGACCAGCCTGAGCAAGAGCGAGACCCTGTCTCTCCTAAAAATAGAAAAAAATTAGCTGGGTGTCCGTGGCGTGTGCTTGTAGTCCCAACCACTTGGGAGGCTGAGGCAGGAGGATCGCTTGAGCCCTGTGAGCTGGGCTGACACCACGGCACTCTAGCCGGGCAACAGAGCAAGACTCTGTCTCAAAAAAAAAAAAAAAAAAATTGTAGGCATTTGTTTGCAGTCACTGTGAGACAGGTTACCTTAAAATAAACAAAACAAAAAAACTTTGGAGAGTTAGATGAAAAATTTGGAATTAACATTAAGCAGTACAAAATTAATAATAAGAAGCCTCCTAAGGGTTACCAGTATGACAGAGCAGAAGATCTGTGGAAAGTGATCTAAGAGAGAAAGCAGCAGATAGATCTATCTTCTTTATTTTCTATTGCCATCTAGGTTGTACAACCAATGAATTTATTGTTTTCGTGGTATTTCTTGATGTTATTTTTTTTGCTTCATGTATACCTAAATTGAATACAGTATTCACAGGTAATATTTCTTTATTTTCTTTGTGTATTAGCAATTTTCAGGTAATATATATTTACATGTTGATTTGACCATTACTTTTATTTGGTTAATTGACTACAATATTGACATATGCTTTATTATTTATTCTATGCTATAGTTCACTGATTTGTAAGATACCTTTTTATGAATCTTCCAAAATGGCTTACATACATAGCTGTTGACAGAAGACTCTTAATTCCTTGCTGGCTGGGTGGAGGAGACTTTAGTTCCTCTCTCCATGTTTCTCCATAGGTTTGCTTTAATGTCCTATGACATGTCAGCTAGCTTCCCCCAGAGTGAGTGTTCTAAGAAAGAACAAGGAAGAAGCCACAATGTCTTTTGCATCCTGATATCAAAAGTCACACACTCTCACTTCCGCCATATTCTACTCATTAGAAGTGATTTACTAAGTACAGCCAACACTTAAGGGAAGGAGAATTAGGTTCTACCTTTGGAAGGGAGGAGTAATGAATTTGTAGGATGTATTTTAAAACTGCTACAATCATGATATGTGATTTTAAAAAATTTCGTTAGAGTATATTATTTGGGACTTTAGCAACAATGTTAGTAAATGAAGTTTCTTTTTGATGAAGTTGTTTTTAAATTTTCAGATTAGTGTTATACTGATTTTACAAAAATAACTTGGATGTTTTTCTTATTTTTTGTGTTTTTGGAATAGTTTCAGGTAGCATTGCACTCTCCTGAGAAATCTGGGCCTGGGGCATTTTTATTAGAAGCTCTATTACTACTTTGTCTATTTCTTTTATAATTGATATATATACACTTCTGTCTTAAGGCCATTTCTAGTACCAATTTCAGTTTTTGTGCTATAAGTCAATGGGAATAACAATGAAATTACATATTTATATATATTATATATGGGCAAACATCAGAAATTTATCAGTTATTTAAAGAGAAGTAAACTTTTCTTATACACGCTTGTATTTTAACCTCCAGTTGAAGGTATTGCTAATTTGGTAAATATGAATGAATATAAGAGTTTTCAAAAAACCACATATGTACTTCTTTTGTAATGCATGCGCTACTTGAAGATATCAGCCATCATATTACTTACAGATGAGAGAAATAAGTTTTATTCCATGTAATTTGATATAGTGATTTGAATTTTTATTGTTTTTAGATCTATTCTCATTTATGAAGTATGGCTTGAATTCACTTATATATGAAAGCAGTTTACACACTTAGTGTGATTATGTGAGTGAGCTGTGTGTACTATTTTTAATAAATATTTTGGTTGTCATTTTTTCATTCTTTGTGTATTCATTTCTTTTTTCCATTAAATGTTGTAGTCTATCATTAAGTTAAGATTGGGTGTTACACATCTGATGGAGATAACATGGGACCTGCTCTTGAGGAGCTTGTATGTAGTAGATTCTGAACTAGGGCAGTAGTAATAAGATCTGATTCAAAAGAAATGTTTAGAAGATATCTGAAAATTGTAAGAGAAATTTATAAAATCACTTTATAGTTTCCTTGAAATTGAGTTATAGATTATTAAATAGTATAGTTTCTCTAAATTTTTATCCATTTTCCTTCTAATCTATACAAGTTTTTCAGGTTCTTGTATTATATTTTCTTGCGTATTTTTCCATAGAACTGAATATCAATGAGATTCCAGATAGTAGAGTATTTTAGTTTGATAGTAAGAATTGAAGATGAATCCTTTAGGTGGGGGCGGGGGGCGGGGTAGGAGGAATAAATTAATTGCTGCTCAATACCCAAGGAGTAATTGTTAAGCTTTTAATCTTGTGGCTATGTCATTAGGAATTTGGAATTCTCTTTTCAATATACAATCAGAAATAGAAAATTAAAAACTCAGTTTGTCTTTTATTTTTCTTTAGTTGGTTTAAATTCGAGTCTTAGGTGTTCACTAGTGTGAAGAATTACATATTATGCTTGTTTTGAATTTTTAATGTGCTTAGGATCATTCCAGGATACAGTAAGATACACAATAAATTTCTGTTTAATTTGTGTGCATTGAAGTATTGCTGTGGAATATGATAAAGCATTTTGTAGTAAGTCATAGTCTTGTTATTTTTGCTTTTTTTCACTTACTGACAGGGAAGGTTAATGTAATAATGTTCAGATTATGACATTCATGCTTATTCTTTAAAATCTACATAAAATGTTTTGAATCAGCTAAATACATCTAAAAGAGTTTGCTCCTGTGTGATTTTAAGCCTTCTTAATGGTTTTTACTTCCATTTCATTTAATGAAAAAGGAACTGTGGCTTCACACAAAAGGCAACATTTTTCCTGTTCAAGTTAAAAAAAAATGGTAAATGTAGGTCTTTGCTGAGTGAAGTGCTGGTAAAGCTGCTATTTCTTGCACATATTCTTAAAAATCAACAAAATACCACCACAAGAAAACTGGCAGCTGTGGTTGAACTTACAAAGTGCTGGTCCCCCATGCTAAAGTCTGCAGTATCTTAGTCCAGCCAACCATCTACTATTCTGTAAATAATAAAAAAGTCTCTGAAATCCTTTCATGGGTGAAGACTTTTGAAATTCTCTTCTATTATAGTGTGTCAGGTCTTCTTTGCTTCTATTTACTTCTATAGTTTAGTTTTCTCTACATTTTGTAATTCCACTTTCTTAAAGAATACTATCAATACATACATACATATCATATATATAGACATATACACACACACATGCACATATATACACACATACACGAACACATATATTTCCACTACACTATTGTGTGTAGTGGAAAACTTTGTACCCATAAAACTCTAGTTAAAATGGTTGCCTTCTTATTCTTAATCTACTATATTGAGCAAGATTCCTATTTCCTTTCATATTCTCTGTCAACCCTCCAGAATTCTCTTTGAAGGCACTGGTTGCTGCGAGTATGGAAATAAAGAGGGAAGGGAAAACCTAACCCAGTGTACTTAAGAGCTCTCATTGAAGTCAATGTTGTGGCATTATTTTTCAGAAAATTATTAGGTATCTTGCTAATTTCTTGGTACTGTTGTATAAGTTTAACTTCTGCATAAAATCATAAATAGATGAATTATATCTTCTTACTAAAGTTATGCATGTATATGTTATTTAACAAATGCTGGATTCTATTTTTTAAAATTTAAAACCGTATCTGTATATACATTGTAGTTTTAAAAAATATGCGTTTTTATTAGCATGTGAAACATACATTAAAAATTGTCTTATGTTACTTGATGGAAGTTTATTAAAATGTGAATTATGTTTTACCTAGAAACATGATATATTCTTTGCAAGATACCAAATGCAAATCCAACCATCCAAAAGTCTGTAATTTATTTACTGTAAAATGTCTGTCTTTCTTTCCTTCTTCCTTTTCCCCTTCTTCTTTCTCTTCTTTTCCTGAATATGATTCTGCCAAGAATGATAAATTTTAATCTGTCTGATTGAAAAGTCATTTCTTTGCACATAAGTAAAAATTATTTTTGTGTGCCTGTCATGTTCAACCTGCAGTTGTTTGGAGTGTGCTTCTTAATGTTAATGTTCCATGTTATTGTGACAGGTTTTTTTGGAAATATTTGGGGATTTTGCACTAAAAAATGGTCTGTAACTTTCATCAACCTTTACAATGATGAAATATCTGCAAATTATTTACTTAAATATGTGATTGAATATTGCACATGCATTTATGTTATAATTTGGTTTGCTTAAAATCAAAACAAAGGTATTAAAATTTTGTTAGCTATTATTTAACACATTCCCCCTCCTCCTTTTCATAAATAGTTTACTTCGTTTGGCACAAATGCTGAGAAAATAAAATTAAAAAGAATGATAAAGTCACAAAAATCTATATGCTTATTTTAGGATATACCAGTCTTTCTGTCCTAAAAATAGTTATAATTTGTCCATATCAGGCTTAGATGCCTGACTGATAGAATGTTTTGGTTTTCTCTTGTGCATAGTTGGGACCATTATTTTTAGGGAATTCGAAGGGTGAGAACCTGAAATTGAGGCTTAGTTTTACAGGAAGATCTTTTCGGAGTTGCCAGGAAGTAGACTTCAAATATAATTTTTTACAATCTAGCCATATAGTCAGAATTTCCTGACTTTCTGATAAGACAGAGCCCAGATTGAGTGAAATTTTTGGTGAAACCAGAAGTTTTAGACTTTAATGCATAATCGTCCAAGCGGGATAATGTGTATGTTTCATGGGCTTTTAAAACTGTTAAGAATTTTTGTTTCGAAAATTACTATCCAGAAAGGAATTTAAATTACTTATGAATAGATACATATTTTGGAACACATATTTGCTAAGGTTAAATAGTAATGTTTACAAATTAGAGATTGGAAGAATCGAGGTGATATTGATGAAGCATAGTTACATTTCTCCAAATTAAAAAACATGAGCAATATTATTCATAGTACCAAAAGAAAGGAAAGAAGGTATTTCTCAGGTTTAGGCTATTTTTATCTTCAGACAAACAAAAGTGTAATTTTTACTCTTTTTAGAAGTTTCCTAATATAAACAGAAGGTGGAATAGCTACATAAATACATACTGTTTTGATTTAATGCAAAATATTCTAATTTAACATAAATGGTAGAACATATCAGACTCTCATATAAACTTGTTAAGTGTATAAAAGGAAAAATATGCTAAATTCCTTTGTGTTGTCCCATAAAATAGAAAACACTGTATTCTTAAGCTGTGGATGCTTAAATATTTGTATCTCAGAATCAAGAAAGGAGGTGGTAATCTGACATTAGATATAGAACTGTCTCTGAAGTTATTAAGTGCAATTTGCTAAATTTTGGTTATTGATGAGATATAGATTTCTTTATAATGCTACTTGCCAGTTCTGTTAAAATAGGTAGTTTTCCATTATTTTCATGGTTTATTTATGGGCAGTATGGTTTGATGTGTGGCTTGTCAAAAAAGTATTACTTGAGGCTATAGGTTGGTTCTAATTTCATATTTAATTATTTGAAGTATTTCTTACAAATCCATTTATCAGGGATGCCATATAAGTATAATGCTAATTAGAATGGAAAAGTTTCAAAAAATTTTTTTATTTATATGTTATCAGAGAAGAATTATTGGGAAAATAGTTAAGAAAGCACAAATTAATTCCATCTCAAAACTCATTATGAAAATTTATTTTATTATTTCTATTAGGATACCTTTTTAAAATCTAATTTTATCGGGCGAGGGGCGGTGAGGCATACTAAAGCAGGAAACCCTTGAAAACTATTAAGAGTATTCTAGGGAAGAACACAACAGAACAAAACAAAAATAACAAAATAGTATGACTACTTTCTGAGCTGACAACGTCTAACGCCTGAGGGTTTTTTTTTTTTTGTCACTTCCTTTTATTCCTTCCCTTTCCTATTTTTTTATTTTATTTATCTATTTATTTTGAGACTGGGTCTTGCTCTGTCTCCCAGGCTAGACTACAGTGGCATTGTCATAGCTCACTGCAGCCTCAAACTCCTGGCTCAAGGGATCCTCCTGCTGAGTAGCTGGTATACAGGCACTTGCCACCACACCTGGCTGATTTTTCTGTTTTTTGTAGAGATAGGGGTCTCACTCCTGCTTAGGCTGATCATGAACTCCTGGCCTCAAGAGATCCTCCCACCTTGGCCTCCCTAAGTGCTAGGTATACATGTGTGAGCCACCAGGCCTGGCCTTCTTTTCGTGGTTTGTTTATCCCTTTCTTCCTTCTCGTCTTTCTTCCTTCCTTCCTTATTTCTTTCTCTTTTCTTCCTTTCCTTTTTAGCAATAAATGAACAAATGATGACTGAATATCTACCATGTAAAGGCACTATGCCAGGTGGTAAGGGCCAAGTATAAGTAGTAGAAACAACAGTGTAAAAAGATGCTTAGAAGTGAACATTTGCCTGAGTTCCTAGTTTCGTAAATTAATTTGACAAATATGGAATGTCTAATATGTCTCTTTTTCCTCTGCTAGGCACTAGGGATTTTCTTGTTCTCAAGAGGCTCATAATTTAAATCTATTGAGTGCTATAATAGAAGTATGTACAAAATGCTATGGGAATATAGAGGAAGGAGCTTCTTAGCCTTTGAAAATATTCTTTATGCTATAATTTGAAAGCCTAGTACAGAAACCTCTTGTACTATGAACATTTATTTAGTTAATATTAGAAATTATGAATTTCAATCCTACATTTTGGCATACCCAGCTCTAATGCTACCCCATTTGTCAGAGCAAAATCAAAGGCCGTGAGTATTCCAAGGATGAATTTAGAAGTTGGAAATTATTTAAAGATTTAAAAGCCAAAACACATGTAGACTTTTATCTGGTCCTTCCAATTCTTACATTTGGTAATATGCACCAAAGTACATATTATTCTGTGCTAAATTCTATACAAAATTAAAAGACATGATTTTTACTTTCAAGATATTTACTGAATTGCCCGAGGTGTCTAGAATCAATATAGGTATTCTCAAATAACTTATATTACTATTATTTAGTATAGCTTTCTCTGTCTCACAAATTAAACACTCCCTTCTCCCTTTTTCTCTCCCTCTTTCAGGAACAGTGGATTTGAAAACAGCCAGTTTTAGCTGGTAGACAATTTTGACTGTTGATATGATAACAGACATTATTCGTTTAGGAATTTCCTCATTATAGGAAAATTATTTGTTTAAGTGCTCTGTAATGTGGTATGTAAATTCAAGTATTAAATTACTATTATTATATAGATCAATGCAAAAATACTGTTTAAAATTCATAGGACACGAGACCAGCCTGAGCAAGAGCGAGACCCCGTCTCTACCAAAAAATAGAAAGAAATTAATTGGACAGCTAAAAATATATATAGAAAAAAATTAGCCGGGCATGGTGGCGCATGCCTGTAGTCCCGGCTGCTCGGGAGGCTGAGACAGTAGGATCGCTTAAGCCCAGGAGTTTGAGGTTGCTGTGAGCTAGGCTGACGCCACGGCACTCACTCTAGCCAGGGCAACAAAGCGAGACTCTGTCTCAAAAAAAAAAAAAAAAAAAAATTCATAGGACATGTGAAGATTAATAAGTTATCATCATTCCTCTTCTCTCGGGATCTTAATTGTACTTTGAAGACCAAAAGTATTTAAGAAATTCTAATACAATGGGGACCACGCAATAGTACAGTAGCTTCTGGGTTTTGGGACAAAGTGATAAACTTAAGTCTTTTTGATTCTAAACTTCATGCTTTTCTGAGTACTTTGGAATTTGGAGTAGAAAAAGAACAAAAGAAGTTTGGGAATTTTACTAAATCTGTTTTTCTGGAGTTTATGTAGGAGCGTACTAGAAAGCAAGGTTTAAAAGTTTAGACCGGAGTTTGGAAAGATTTTCAATGCCTTGCAATAAACTCCAATTGGGGTGTCATTCATAAGTAGTGGCACAAAGAAGTGAAGTAATACTAAATGTACTAAAACATTTGTACATTATAATGGATTGCTCTAGTAATTTCTCATAGATTGGTAAATATGTTTCTGGATATTCTGCTTTTCGTTGCTGTGACGGAGCAAATAACATCCTAGGTCTTTCACTCTGAAGACCTTTGGCAAAGTACAGGTGTTCAATATAAAGGAAATTAACAAGGGCATTAATTTCTTCTAATAATTTTTAAATACAATTCCCTATATGATCAGTCATACAGAATATTTTGAAACATTTATGACATGAATGGCCAATACTGAGGAAATAGGAAAGTGCTTCAAGTAAAGACAAATCACTGGGAGGGGAAATAGAAGTAAAGCCTAGCCAAGCATGAAGTTTTGCATTCAGTGTAAGTCATGCTGGTTATTTTACAGCAGAATCACACCTTTGAGAATATTTTGCTTTCTCCCCTTTTGTATTTCTTTTCCTTTCATCCCATTTTCCTTGACCAGATATTCACAATTTGGGGAGAAAATGTAAATGAAGACATTGACTTTCTTTTTGGGGAGATAGTGAAGATACATTCTTTTTTTTTTATTTTTTAGAAATTCTACCTTCTATTGCGAATATATTCTATGATATTTATTAAGTATAATTCTACCTTACATTAAGTATATATGTCTTCAGTTATCTTTGTAAATGGAATTTGTAGTACTTGAGTATGGGATGTATAAAAGACTTAATTAGTGACATTAATTGTATGTTAGAAGGAAGATTTTGATAAGCTGAACCTTTTGGTTATTTTGTAATAAATTAAGAGTGTTGTACTTAATATTCAAGATAAATAATAAATTTGTAGGCTGGCCCAGTGATATAATTTTTAAAGTAGTAGTAATATATATCTTCTAAAAATTTTTTTTATGGTTATAATTTTTTTACTCACAACTTCATATCCTAAAAATCAATTTTTGAAGTTAATAACAGTGTTAGAAGTTCTTATGTCACAATATTAGTCCAATAGCATTAGTTAACAGTTGGTCAAATTTATCAAGTCTATGTATTACATTCCTCCCTTAGCAGATTGTTTCCACTAAAAGCCTACACCAGTGTAACGGAAAGCAGATGGCAATATTTACAGATACTGAAATAAGGATAGTGGGCAAAGATATTGTCATTAATGAGGATCTCATAAAGTCATGACATATTTGAAAACAAAAATGGAGACTTAGGCATGAAAATTTTATTATTTACTTTGTAAAAAATAGAGGTTTTCTATTAGTTTGGTTTTTGACTTCAGAAGTGTCTTCAAGCTATTGCTTTTTAATCATAGGAAAAGCTTTTCTCTTTAATTAGACATGTCTTACCTACCAATGTGTACTTTTACCACAGGGCAATTTTATGAGAGAGATAAAACTTACATGATGTATGTTTTTTCCTGTGTGATTGCCTTTATGTAAATATATATGTTTAGAAAGATTTTTTTTTCATTTAACTATTGCTCTGTAATATGATACTTTTCTGTCAACATTTTTGTTGGATAAGAGCATCAATTTACATAAGTCATGGTGTAAAAAAAATTTGCTTGAAGTGCATTGTTCTTTTTTTCTATATTTGGAAAAAATTGTGAAATACTATGGGAACTAACTTTGGGAGAATTAATTTTTAATTTGGTACTTTAATGACTTCAAATTCGTGTATCACTTTTCTTATATTCATCCATGTCTTTGGTGTATTAGCATAATATAATTGTTGATATAAATAAAATTTTATCATAGTTTCTGTTTTAGTGAAGACAAATTTAATTTATATTTTGAGGGAGAAGAATTCAGCCTATATCTTACCAATCATTATCCTTACCTTTCAGCTCTGTTTTTGCTGAAATTGTATGACATCATCATTGGAAATTTGGGCTATTACTTCATAACGAACTCTTAATTGTTTTTTCAAAAAGCTATTCATAAAGATGAGAACATGTTCAGGCTACCTTTTGCAGTCTAAATAATGCAGCACTGAAGATAGAGAATTTACTTAGAGTCTAGGCACTGGGAATTCCTTGTGCATGCAATGCTATTACAAGTGGTTAATGTTCCTGAAGAGGGTAGGTTAAAGGGAGTCTTAAGAAGGTGGAAACCTCCTTGTATTGACCTCTCTTGAGACAGTGCATTCATGGCAGAAACTAATCAAGTGCAGCTGCAAGATTAATTGTGTAGGGTAACTATAAACATAGAAAACTGTGACCTCTACTCAGAGCTCTGTTTTATGTACAAGCATTCACTTCAGAACTATTGACAATGAACCTGAATGAACAATAATTTACTCAATTGAGCATATAGTAGTAGTATTTAAAAATTACTGAGCTTGCAGGGCATGAGGTGAACACATAGATTTCTAGTTGAGGCATTTGAGGAAACTGGAGTAGGTCTGAGTAAATGAGAAGAGGGAATAAAAGAACTTGGTTTGTAAAGCCATGAGAGAAATTTGCCATTATTAACCTTTAAATCTTTTTCTTGAACCCTTTTGCTTATAATGGAATTTCACTTTAATCCTCAATATAGTTTGCTTCCTTCTCTAAGACTCACTAATAATTGTTAAAAAGACCTCATTAAAGTTGTAATTATTTGTCATTTTCACTCAATAATTACTGTTGTAGAAAAGTAAAATAATGTTTTAAAATTTGGGATGTGTTAATTTTTATTTTTAATAAGAAATAGCTGACCCATGTAAATATTAGTAATTAACATAAATATTTACAGGCTTTAGAGTTTTTCTAAATATATCCAAAATTTATTAGGAAAGTAACCTAACTGAATATTTGAATCATCTTCTTGGGTTTTTGATAATCTTAGAGTTCAAGATGGTCAGAGTTATATAGTGATTTCTCTGTATAGTGTATAGGTTATGTTATGATTTTCTTTTTCTTTTTAATTAGCAGAACTTATTATTTAGAGCAGTTTAGGTTCACAGCAAAATTGAGCAGAAAATGCAGAAAGTTTCCATATGCTTCCACATACAGAAAGGGTACCCTGCTCCCACGCGTGCATGACCTCCTCCTCCATGATCATTATCCCACACCAGAATGGTACATTTTGGTACAAAGAACCTACATTGAAACATCATTATCAATTTACATTAGGGTTCACTCTTGGTATTGTACCTTCTGTGGACTTTGACAAATGTGTAATGACATGTATCCACCATTATATTAATAATATCATACAGAATAGTTTTACTGTCTTAATAATCTCCTGTGTTCCACCTGTTCATTCCTCTTTTTCCCCATACCCCTGGTAACCACTGATCTACTGATCTTTTTTACTGTCTCCATACTTTTACCTTTTCCAAAATATCTTGTAGATGGTAGCCTTTTCAGATTGGCTTCTCTCACTCAGTAATATGCATTTGAGATATTTAAATAATATCTATTCTTCCGTGACTTATTCTGGCTTGATAGCTCATTTCTTTTGGTGCTGAATAATATTTTGTTGTATTCTTTTAGCTTTTAGGAAGGAAAGAAAGCTTATATATGTTAGTGTTGTTTATTTTTTTTTTAATTTTCATTTCTGCTAAGTACAGTATGGTAATTCCCATTTGCACATGAGGAAGACGAGGTATAGAGAAGTTATGTAATTTTCCCAAGATCACACTGGTAGAAATTGTAATTCAGGATTCGAATCCTGGAAGATCTTGCTCCTGGTAAATCATCTTGTCCTGGAGAAGGAACTTGTAATATATATAAAATCTTACATGTTATAATTTTAAGTGCAACTTAATTTACATAGAAAATACTGTCCTTTTACATCCCTTATGTTTCATTAACACTTTCTGTATGGGAAATAAATAAATTGCTTTTGGAAAAGAAAATATAAAGTCTGTATAGTATATATTGCCTTTTTACTGATGTTTTAACATAGATCAAATTTAAATTTCAGCAACTTTTAAGTTTTCATTTGGTACAAAGTGTCCTTGGCTTCTGTCCTTCTGTAATTTTGTGATTGTATATATTTCTTGATACAGTTGGTGAATATAACATCATATTAATAATTGTTAAGGTCGTTGTTGAAATGCCCACTAATTGGAGAAGGAGTTAATTTTATCATATAATGATAGCTAATGTCAGTGTACATTATAAAAGCTCCTATTTGGGAAATGTGAGAAGTGAATTTGGTTCATGGTTAACATGTTGTTTTTCCACCTCACACTATCAGAAAACTGGTATGTGAAAAATTACATATATCATAAGCAGACTGAAAAATCTCACTTAATTTGCTAAAATATATTAATACTAAATCTGTACAAAGCCATCCAGTAACTTTATTTTAATGACCAGCAAAAAGGCAGTTTATGTGTATCATTCTATAATGAAATCTGTCATAGGATTACATTTTCTTAGATGTAGTTGGAGATTTAAAAACACACACACATACATATATGCATATGCTTTTGGTTTTTATTTTAAAAAATTCTGTAAAAGTATTTCTATTATTACCATTTTAATGGCTTGCATTTTTATTAACCTATGTAACTGTTGAGAGGAAAGTGGCAAATCATATGTGTGGATGTAAATATACTTTTATATTATGCAAGTGTGTATGTATAATATATTGCATGTAAATAATGATTGACATTTGTTGTCAAGCACTGTGTTGAATTACTTGCATGAATTTTCTCATCTAGCTGAATACTGATAACCTATAAAGTAGATTCTATTGTTAATTGTATTTTACAGGAAACTGTGGCTTGAAATTAATTAGATGCCAGACGATCACACTCTTGATCATTCTTAAGATCAAGAATTGTAAAGGGCCTGAGATTTTACCCCATTTGTTGGCTAACACATGAGACTGCCACGGTTTTGTGGATGCTGGCAGAATATCAGAAATCAGAAGATTTCTGATAAGAGATAAAAGACTTTATTACTCATAGCAATAGCAGTAGACAGAATGCCATCATTTTCTTGTGATGGTTTCCTGAGCCTCAATTCTCACAGGGCAAAGAGGGCCAGGTGATACCTGCCAACATATTAGATTGTGTTATGCTAGAAGAACTCTGAGGGAACCCAAATCTTTTATAATGGGTGGGAAGCATGCCTGACTTTTTGTTCCAGAGCAAGAAACTATTTCTATCTTCCAAGATTTTTCATTGTATACAAACATCCTGGAAAGATAGTCTGGAAGAAAATATGAGTGCCTTGCATGCACAGTGGATATGCAGAAACATGAAAGACCTATGCAGAATTGTCTCACAAAAAATCATGTTGCCAGCATGACTCCAGAGTGAAATCTCTTAACTACTCTTTGTCGTAGTGTCTCCCCAAATGGAAAGTTTTTTTAAAGACTTTTTTTTGGAGCAGTTTTTGTTTAACATCAAAATTGAGCAGAAGGTACAGGGTTTTCTCATAAATACCTGGCCCCACACATGCATAACCTCCCCTGTTATCAACATCCTCCACCAGAGTGGTACATTTGTTACCTTTGATGAATTTACAATGATACATTATCATCACTCAAAGTCCATATTTTACATTAGGGTTCACTCTTCATGTTGTACCTTTTATGAGTTTGGACAAATGTATAATGACATCTATCTATCGATATCGTATTATGCAGAGTATTTTTACTGCTAGAAAAATGCTCTGTGCTCTGTCTATTCATCCCTTTCTTCTCTCTGTGACCCCTGCCAATCACTAATCTTTTTACTGTCTCCATAGCTTTGCCTTTTCTGGAGTGGCATATAGTTGAAATCATACTGTATCCTTTTCAGATTGGCTTCTTTCACTTGGTAATAGCTTTTCAGCTTCCTCCATGTCTTTTGATGGCTTTTTTCTTTTTATGGCTCATTTCTTTCTAGAGTCAAATAAAATTCCATTTTCTGGATGTACCAGTTTATTTGTCCGTTCACTTACTGAAGAACATCACGGTTGCCTCTGAGTTTTGGCAATTAGGAATAGAGCATCTATAAATATTTGTGTGGACATAAGTTTTCATCTCCTTTGGATAAATACCAAGGAGCATGACTGCTGGATTGTATGGTAAGAGTATATTTAGTTTAGTAAGAAAGTTCCAAACTGTTTTCTAAAGTGGCTATACCATTTTGCATTCCCACCAGCAATGAATGAAGATTTCCTCTTACTCAATATCCTTGTCAGCATTTGGTGGTGTCAGTGTTCTGAATTTTGGCCATTCCGAAAGGTGTGTAGTGGTATCTTATTGTTGTTTTCTCAAGTGAAATATTTTGGCTTTTATCTTTCTTTTCCTTTTCTTCTCTATTTAGTCTATTATAGGTTCTTGTCATTCATTCAAAATACTTTATAGAATTATTCTTTTCTTTCCAGCTTGACTGCCCGTGTCCAATTCTAGACGTGGCCCTCTTTTGGCTCACTTACTACTGGTAATCTAGAAAGTCTTTTCCATTGCCTTTTTCCTCCCTCCCATTGATTATGTTTTTGTCTAAAATACCTCTTTCTGAAAGTCCCGTATGAGTCTATGATGGATTTACTTAGCTAATCTTTGTTCAATGAGTGAATGAAGTGAATATTCATACAAATGATCCACCAAATCTAAGCCCTTTTGCTTGGTATGGAAGGCCATCTATAATTTGATCCTTTCTTGTCTATTCAACTTTTCTTCCTACTCCATCTTTACAGAGTTCCTTTTGTCCCATTCAAACAGTTAGGCAATACAGTTGACTTTTGAACAATGTGGGAGTTAGGGGGAATTGACACCCCATGCAGTAGAAAATCCATGACTTTCGACTCTCCCAAAACTTAACTACTAATAGCCTACTGTTGACTTGAAGCCTTACCTGTAGCATTAAGTCAATTAACACATATTTTGTGTTTTATGTATTATATGCTGTATTCTTACAATAAAGTAAGCTAGACAAAAGCAAATGTTAAGATAATCATAAGGAAGAGAAAATATATTTACTATTCATTAAGTGGAAGTGGATCATCATAAAGGTCTTCATCCTCATTGTCTTCACATTAAGTAGGCTGAAGAGGAGGAGGAGGAAGAGGAGAGGTTGGTTTTGCTGTGTCAGGGGTGGCAGAGGCTGAAGAAAATCCACATGTAAGTGAACCTATGCAGTTCAACCCATGTTGTTGAAGGGTCAACTATGTATTACTTGTTTTATGACTATTCTTTCTTTGTATTATTTCTTCTATCAGAAATTCCCCTTGTACTTTTTTCCTAAATTTTATATTCTACTCTACCTTCTCCATGAAATTCTCTCAGACAACACTGAATGTCCATTCTGTGAACTACTGTATTTTTAAATTAGTACTTTATTGTTTAACACTAATTATTCTTTAAATGAAATTATTTTTGCTAGTTTTGCCTCTGGCAAAAGTCAGAGACTGCATCATCTATGTTGTTTGCATGTCTGCTGCTGAAAGAAGTAGAAGTTATGAGCTTTAGAAGAGGAAATGAGAAGTTATATATATAGAAAATAATAGAGATCTAAAGATAGTTGTAAGACATGGGAACCTGGTTGAAATGTAAAGCTATTTTATGGAGTAATGTGAAATGAGCTTGGATAGGGATAAGCTTGTTTAATGGAGTGGTAGCTGTGGAATTTTAGTAGGCAATAAGGAGCTACCGTAGATAGTGTAAGAATGGTGTGATGAAAATGGTACATTAGAAAGACGTGTCTGTCATTAGTTTATGATGGATTGGGAGAATCGAATACTAAGAAACTTGCTGGAAGATGCTGGTAGTAATCTAGATACTGATGACTAAATAGTGTAGATAATCTAGTGTCAAAACTCATATTTGAGGGCAATCAGAGGATAGAGTTAGGGTGGAAGCATTGCCGTTTCTGTAGAGAGACATAATTAAATGCCACAGTTTGTGAAACTTTGATATTTTTTCAAAGTTTAATATAGCAAGCTGTGTTATAGTCTGATTTTTAAAAATATCAATTAATCACTTAACATTTGTGATGTTAGTGTTGTAGCCCCTAGAGATAGACAGATGAATAAAACAAAATCTCCGAATATTTTTTCAAACCTAAAATAAAACTTTGCCAAATATAGTAATTTAAGTTAGATTTTGTTCTTGTTTTATATCCCCTCGTCTTGAGTTTCTTCCACATGCTCTGTCTCTCACTGTTTACCAACATGCTTCTGGTCAGAGAATAGGGAATTAGGGATTTGGGAGAAATAGTAAGTGCTTTGGTGACTGTTGGTCTTCCCTAGGGTCACAGGAGATCACCTTTTTTGCAGATGGGCTTGATAGGATGAATATGGGGATTCACTTTCCTGCTCATTGTAATAAATCCTTTGTTTTTCCCTATGTCACTAGGTCTATCTGGTCTATCTGCACTAGTGGTTATGAACTACTGCTGTAGTAATTTAAAATGTGATTCATTTTGTAATGCTTTTATTGAAACTCTGTAGTAACATTTCATAAAGTGAGGAAATGATGTGCATCTGGTTTGAAAGGACCAACTCCATTCCAGATTGTTGGCAAAACTCCAGAAACTGCATATGAGATTAATATATAATTTTTGAAATGCTGTGATTTAGTGTTTAGTCATACTAGTAATATATATCTATATATAGTTGATAGAAATTGAGGATTGCAAAAATTTGTTATATTAGTAATTAATCTCAAATTACTCCAGAACTATGGAAAGGCAAATAATAGTACATATAATTCATTGAGAAATTTTTAAATTTTGTTTTCTTTCCTCCTATCCCATGTTACAAATTACTTCCATAATTATTCAGAGAGGAAGATTTATTAAATGAAACAATATAAAAAAGGCAAATTTTGGTAAACTATCCATAATATAACCTGTGGCAGTGTTGCTAAGAGGTTAATCAGAAACATCTGTTAAGAATATAAACATTTAATGTTAGTTTAAGAATATTTATTACATTCACGTAGTACAGTTAACCAAAATAAAAAGTTTAGTCTACTACAAGTTTAATATTTAAAGGTATTTTGACAGGATACTAAGAATTTAAAAACTTTTATAGTAGGAACAAATATTGTGGGCTTTTTATTTTCAGTTCACTAGTTAGTCTTATGCATCCCTTTGTAATTGCATTAGATGATTATTTAAATTTGAAATTATCTCCATTCTTTATTTTAATATGTATTTTTATTTTAGTATGTGGTATTAGAACCTGTGTTGGTTGGAATAGCCCACTCAAAGGTAAGATTAATCAAAATTCTCTTTTGGTGTTATGCCTAAAATCATGAAGACATGCATTTTATCTAGGCATGACATGATTAGGTGGGATAGCTAAATTACCAAAGTTGTACCTAGCTACCATGATTGAGTAGGAATTTTTCGGATTAAACTCATTGATGATTAGCATAGAACAGAATGCTAGGGAATGGTACAAAGGATGAGGGTTGAGAGATAGGAAACTTTTTAGAATATGTAGCCTAGATAACGTTTCAGTTCGGAGCCTTGGGCCATTTTCTTTTAGGACTTTGGGTTCTTGGAAAGGATTCTGAAAGTAGTACCAAGGATAAACTTTCCTTACAAAGTTTTATCTAAGGTTGGTGAAATTAATAAATCTGCTTTTGTATTGCCTTTGAAAGTTCTTCTGTGACTTCCTTACCTTACGGGTCTTGTTCTCTCATTCTCTGTGATTTTTGCTGTACCTGAAATAGTTTTAGTAGACTTTACAGGTGTTCCTTAGATCTCTTTTTGTGATTCAAGGACCACATGTTTCCAGTTTAATGATTTGTCATTAGGTAATATCGTTTAATTAAAAGCATAAATTTTCCAAGCTATGGTAATAATCACCACCATTTATTGAGCCTCATCAGTGTGCCATGTAATGTGCTAAATGCTTTCTATACATTTATTATTTCATTAAGTCCTCAAAACAGCTCTATAAGGTATACATTCTTAGTCTCTTTTTATAAATTTGCCCATGGTCATACACAGTAAGGACTTAAACTTCAAAGCTTTAATACTTTCTAGAATACATATAATATTACCTCTTAGGATAAATTTTTAACGAAATTTGATTTTGTTATTTCATGTAAATATACTCATCATTACCATCACGTAACTATATACTTTTCATGCATCCTTAGTTCATAGAGTATTTTAAAAGCAGAGATATCATTCCTGTTGTGAGGTTCTGTCTCCTTGACCTTATATTCCTAGTCATCCTATCATCATGGACTTAGTGAGATCCACAGGGCGAAAAGTATATTGAAGAGAGTCAGGAAAAGAACATGGAAGGTAAGGAGATGCTGTAGAATTGATGAGGCCACAAGGATCATTGCAGAATTGGGTGACTTTGGCCCATTCACTCTCTTGAGTTGGTATGCATTGTTTTTCTCTGTCTATTCCTTTTAAAAGTTACTTAGCTGATTGGCAGGAGGAAGGTAGAAAGAGAACAGCTAAACAGATTTGTTTTAAACTGCTTTTTCCTATTGAGCCCTTGTTTGTAAAGATTGCCAGGTATAAAGTAACATTGAAATTCTCTTGAGATGGTATAGGAGGATAGTCCATTGATTAAGAAAGGCTTATTGATTTTATAGCTGTGAGGTCTTGGCCATGTTTATTAACTTTTCTGAGTATATTTTATCATATGTAAGACAGATGTAGTAATAGCTACTCATTTAGAGGAGAGATTAAACATCTATCTACTGATTTATAATACAAAGGATAAGGCTTGACACATAACAAACACCCAATAGCTGGTAGTGAATGTAACAAGGTAGTAAAATTGATCTGCATCAAAACCTTTGGTTTTTGAATAAAAGTTGTTGACCTCTTTCAGTTTTCTACCCAAATTAGCTCTTCTGCATTTTTTCTTGTTAGTGAATAGTGGTAACTGTGAACACCTCTTGCCCCAGTTGTGAAAGTCACAAAATGGATTAAAGCAGAAATATGTACAGCAGTTACTTTAAAGGGTCAGAATTGTTCCCAGGTCAAAATAAAATTGGACTGAAACACAGTTCAATGTAACGAAAATTCTAATGGAGAACTTTGTAAAGTACAGAAGGTACTGTTTATTCAATAAAGGGGAGAAAAAGGAGTTGCAGATCCAAGGTTAGCAGTGCCAGTACAGAAGAGAGATACCAAAGCCCAAGAATATAAATATTCTGTCTGTTGATAGGTGTATCTCTACTGGTTTATTAGAAATGGTGAGTTTTCTTGGTTTGATATCACTATGTAATATTTAAGCTTTACCTTGTCTTTCTCTGATCCCATGCTCATCAGTAAATCTCTGATTATAATCTGACTTCTTATAGAGCTTACATTCTAGTGAGAGTATTCATTGTTATGAGCCTGAGAATGTATAGGCCCTTTGACAGTTAAATTTTATAGTATAAATTTATAAACTACATTTTGGCTGGATCTGTCTCTTATAGCTTAATGTCATTAAGCATTTGTAAAATGGTCTGCTTGCTAAGTAATCAGGTTTCTCTGTCTGCCTGCTAAGAGCCAAACTGGTGCTTTTCTACCAGTGTCCCATGGAAAGTGTACCACCAAATTTTAATAAATATAACTTTTTTATTGCTGTAACTATACAATTCTATTATGGCAGCATATGGCAGAACATTGAGCTAAATGAGTCATAAAAACTGATGTAACCTGGGGTACCTAGAGTGTAATGAGAAGCCAGCACCAAAGAAAGATTTTTGGACCATTTGAGAACTTTGCCTTTGGAGTAAATGACAGAGCCCAATTAGAGCAGTGTCTACTTATAATCAGAGATCCTTTGCAGAAGAGCAACTTGCAAGCTTCCAGGTTAGTAGGTAGTTTCTGTTTTGTTCTCTACTGTGTCCTCAGCATGGTAGTAAGGGTTCAGTTAATTCTTATAGAATGAATGAATGAATGGAATGAATATTCAATCAGTGTTGAATAGGAGGTCAGTTGTGGACATATAAAATCTAGAACAAACTTTTTAATGACCCAATAAACATGCTCATTTTGACTAATAACACATCTGTTATCATATACTAAATGTTGACTAAAAGTGATCATATAACTGTTTAGTGGTAGAAAGCCTATACAAATAAAACCATAATGTCAGTCTTTCCTTCCCTTGACATTCCATAGTGATGTGATATAGGAAAAAAGTTTTAAATACTTAAAATGAGACTGATTAAGAATGGATCCTTTGGCCGGGCGCGGTGGCTCACGCCTGTAATCCTAGCACTCTGGGAGGCCGAGGCGGGCAGATTGCTCATGGTCAGGAGTTCGAGACCAGCCTGAGCAAGAGCGAGACCCCGTCTCTACTAAAAATTAGAAAGAAATTAATCGGACAACTAAAAATATATAGAAAAAATTAGCCGGGCATGGTGGCGCATGCCTGTAGTCCCAGCTACTCGGGAGGCTGAGGCAGTAGGATTGCTTGAGCTCAGGAGTTGAGGTTACTGTGAGCTAGGCTGACGCCACGGCACCCTAGCCCGGGCAACAGAGTGAGACTCTGTCTCAAAAAAAAAAAAAAAAAATATGTTCTAGAGTTTATATATCCATAATTGACCTTCTGTTTAACACTGATGGAATAGATAATGAAGTATAGGTGCTAAAGAATTTTTTTTATTGTATATCTAAGGTCAATAGAATTTCCTGTTATTCAGTAATATAAAAATCCAAATTTTCTATAAGTTTTTGATTCATTAAAATATTTTTAGTCATCTTATATTAAATTGTTCCTAAAAAGTGTCACATATTTATTTTTATAATTAGAACATACTAAACAACCTGAATCTTCTATTATTAACTATTATTAATGTGAAGTATGTTATATACCATAATATTTATACATTTAAGACCTATCAAATTGAGTAGGGCTCTTTATTCTACATTAAATGATCTCCAGGTAGCTATTAATTTTGAGTTTCACTTTCTTATTGTTATCTATTGCTGCATAATGAACTACTGCAAAACTTAGTGGCTTTAAAACAATGGTCCCCAACCTTTTTGGCACCAGGGACCAGTTTCATAGAAGACAATTTTTCCATGGACTGCGGGTGGGTTGTCGTGGAAGGCAGCGGTGGTGCTGAGCTCAGGCAGTGATGTGAGGCCTGTTTCCTAACAGGCCACAGACTGGTACGGGGCCACGCGGCCCCTGGGTTGGGAACTGCAGCAAATAGCAGCAGTGTTATTTATTCGTGATTCTGTGGATCAGCAGTTTGGTCAGGGCTTAGCTGGACAGTCCTTCTGCTGGTCTCTTTTGGAATCATTTATGCAGCTATAGTCATTTGGGGACTTGACTGGGGCAGTGTGGTCTTACATGGTGTCACATTTAAACCGATTGTTGACTTTTCTGTCATCATTGCAGCTCATCCCCAAGTTATCTAGCTCAGATTTCTTCAAGTAATGGTCTAAAGGTTCCAAGAGATGGAAGTGGAGCACTAGACTTGAAAGGCACACAGTGTTACTTTTGCTACATTCTATTGGTCAAAGCAAGTCTAGGAAGGGAAGGGAACTAATCTCTACCTCTGTCTCTAGGAGCAAGGAAGTATGCATAAGGGGATGGGAGAAATTGTTGTGGCCAGCTTTTCAAAGAGTATATCATTCTCACTGATTCTTTACTTTTCCTTTGCTTTCACTATAACTTCATCAGTATTTTTATGCCTCCCTCTAGCATTGCCTCTTTTCCCTTTCCCTTCTATCCACAGCTTTGCTTTGCATGGTTTCAGCTACTGGTGGTATAGTATAATAAAGTATTTTGAGAGAGAGAGAGAGAGAGAGAGAGAGAGAGAGAGACCACATTCCCATGACTTTTATTACAATGTATTATAATTTTTCTATTTTATTACTAGTTATTGTTAATATTTTATTGTGTCTAATTTATAAACTAAACTTTATCATAGGTATGTATGTATAGGAAAAAACATATTAAACATGGAATCTGGTATTATTAGCAGTTTTAGGCATCCACTGGGGGTCTTGGAATGGATTCCCTGAAGATACAGGGGGACTGCTATATTTTTGCAAACCACTTAACCTGTATTGCCAAAATAATATGTAAACTAAAACCAGGCTTAACCTTGAGAAAGACATGACATATTCTCCTACAAATAGTGAAGTGTTCTACTACAAATCGAGTGCCCATTCATGGTGGTTGTGGAATTTCTGTTTCCTGTCCTTTTTTTTTTTTTTTTTTTTTTTTTTGAGGAGGGAATATAGGGAGGAGGTTATAGCAGCTTACTCTACCCTATTTCTTTGTATGCCCCGATAGTGTTTTCTAAGATATTGTTCATATATTCCCAGAGTTTTGCATAGTATGAGAGGCAAAGCAGGATGCCAGAGCACCTGTCCTACCTCAGGCAGAGCATTTCTGCATTCATTTCTTTTGCTTAAAGTTTTTGCAGGCCTGATTTTTTTTTTTTTTTTTGAACAAAGAGTTTCTTTGCTTAAAAAAATGAAACTTTAAAACCACTATTTTAGATAATTGGACTTGTTGGCTAGCTGAGTTTTGCCTATGTAAGGTTAATTATACAGTTAAAACACAAGTGATTTAAGGTCTTATAAAAATATGTTTGCCTTAAGCTATTTCTAAAATATATTTTCCAAATGGGAAATTTAAATGCTTTGATTTTATCAGTTACTTTAAAACGATACTTTAAAAACATATCCTAGAACACAGCAATTCCAAATTTAGAGCGTCAATTACACAAAAAATAAAATTGTGTAAAATTAAGGACTTATTTATGTCTCAGTAAGCAGTGCATGTAATAAAGTAGCAAAATAAAAGGCTTTCAGTATATTGAGGAAGGCGTATCATTTAGTATACCAATTTTAGATTTTTTAAAAAAATTAACAAATTAATCTTCATCAGAAATTGTAAAGTAGCAAAATAAAAAGGCTTTCAATATATTGAGGAAGGCATATCATTTAGTCTACCAATTTTAGATTTTTTTTTTAAAATTAACAAATTTGGAGAAGGAAGAAAAATAATAAACTAACAAATTAATCTTTATTAGAAAGTGCCTATTTGAATGAAAAGGAAAAAAATTGAAAAGAAAATATAGGATATGTTTTTGAGTATATAAAAGCTTAACTTTTAAAAATTGTTCACAAATATTGCCATAAATGCATTTATTGTCCAGGGCTGGACCTATCTGGAGCTGGGAGATAGTCCAATTTCACTAAACATCCATGGATAGCTTGGGTGACTCCTTGACCATTGGGTATACAAAATGTTAATTGAAGTTGTTCTGTGTTTCTTGTACTTCTGACCTACAAAGAATCAAGGTATAGAGATTATCGTCTTATATTTGAAGGGCTGGTTTTGTGGAAGAATGATTAGTTTTCTATAAAACTAGAAATTAAACTAAGAATTTTGAATATAATTTAGAATAAGGCAAATTTCAGTGCAATAATGAGAACTGTCGAAAATGGATTTTGGACTGTTCTAAAAAAGGATTTGGTTGTCTGGTAAAGTTGAGAATTTCCTATTGTGGGAGATGTTTAAACAAAAGCTAGATCGTTATTTTTTACGCTCATTGCAGAAGGGAATCATGTAGCAGTGAACGGGTTAGATTAGATAGTTCTCAGACATATTTTCAGTGTTTAAGATTGTATGAATGTTCTAATCTCTAAGCTTCTTCAAAGGCAATAGTTCCAACTGGGGCAATTTTGTTTACCCTTCAAGAGATGTTTGGTAATGTTTGGAGACATTTTTGGTTGTCATCACTAGTAGGGGTGGCAGGGGGGTGCTGTCTAGTCGGTAGAGGCCAGAGATGCTGCCAAACATCCTACAATACAGGATAGCCCTTTCTCCCTCCTGCCCTCAAATGTCAATATCGCTAAGGTTGAAAAACTTTACTCTAGGGATTGAACTCAGTTGGTGGTTCATTTGATCTTTGAAAGTAGTCTGGGCCTAAAGTTATTAGGCCAGCCAATACTGGCCTTAGACAAAGGTGTGAAGTAGGAGACACTTATTTTTAACAAATTCTTGCCATGCCCATCACACCATCATTTCTGTTGCTCTCATGCTCTGTGGGGTCTGCTTCTGTACCATCCTTCTGGGCCTATACTCTCTAATGACTCTTGTTCTCATCAGATTAGCTCTTTTGGTCCTTATTCAACATCTACTCTCTATTACCTAGGTAATCTGAAAAATGAATATACCAACTGATACTGATTTAGTACTATTTTCTATGGTGAAAATACCTAAATCTTTTTTTCTTTCATAGTACTCCTGCCGGAGCCTTCCACATTTACCAGTTACCTACTCACAGAGCTATAAAATCTGCAAGTTGTCATTCACACAAAATACATATGCATACTTTATTAAAGCAAGACAGTGTGAATCTTGTCTAGTATCTATTCAAAATTATTTAAATAAAAATTCAAATAAGACGTTAGAAATATTTACATACATTTATATGTAGATAATTAGAGCTGGCAACTCAGAGGTAAATTAAAATATCAATGGAAGCAATTTTAGTACTGGAAATTATTGATACTAAGAATGGTCTGCAATCACCTAGGTAGAGATCAATAACTTTTGGGGGTTGCAGTAGTCTGCTAGGGCTACCATAATAAAATACTACAGACTGAATGGCTTAAAGAGCAGAAATTTATTTTTTCACAGTTCTCAAGGCTAGAAATCCAAGTTCAAGGTGCTGTCTGGGTTGGCTTCTGGTGAGGGCTGTCTTCCTGGCTTATAGACAACAGCCTTCTTGCCGTTTTCTCACATAGGCTTTCCTCTGTGCATGTGGTGGTGGGAGGAGGGGGAGAGAGAGAGAGAGAGACAGAGAGAGAGAGACAGAGAAAGAGAGAACACAAGAACGCGGAATGAACGTGAGCAAGCAAGAGCTCTCTCTGGTGTCTCTTCTTTTTATAAAGATACCAATCCTGGTGGATTAGGGCTGAACCCGTAAAACTTTGTTTTACTTGAGTTACCTCCCTAAAGGCCCTGTCTCCAAATGCAGTGACATTGGTGGTTAGGGCTTTAACATGAGTTTTAAGGGAATACAATTAGTCTATAATAGAAATTAACTGACCATCAGTTTTGTTTGCATGTGTATACCAAAATGAAATAATAAAGCAATAGTTTTGTGTTAAAGCTTAGTTGGTGTAAATAAACCGCTCTGATGTTTTGTAGTTTAATGGCATAGCAATCCCAAATGAAATTCAAGCATGACTATGTTGTTAAAGATAATGGGCAAATTTTTCTTCCAGTCATTCATGCTGTACTCACTACTAAGTATCGAGCATATATACACGGAGAATTTATTTTTGTTCAGGTAGTTCTCAGTACATGCAGAGGTCTAGGTTCTAATGAAATTTTTGAGGCAAAGTAATTAGTAATACTTTAATGTTTAGTTTTCATGAACAACTGGTTGTTTTACCCTCTTTCCTTTATATAAAAATGAAATCATGTTCCACGAATGCTAGTTTATACTTTGGCTCCTAACTAAGATGAAGGAATGTATGCTTAGGATAGCTCAGACACTGAGACAGTGTATACCAGGAACCACCTGCTTTCCTTAGGGGCATTATCTGTTAAAATGTTAATCAGGCTATTAGTTGTTAAAGACAGAATTTCCATGTGAAGATTTTGGCTAACATACTGCATACCTCATTTTTGCCATGCCCTGTATTTAATACACTAAAAAGAGTACATTTAGAAATACTTTTCAGAATTTTGCAGCTTCCACCCCCAAATTTATCTAGTTTATTGTTATTCATTAAATTTGGAAGATTGTGAAGGGCAAGTCATATCAGTTTCAAAGTGCTTTGGATGTTGTGAGGACTTACTTTTAAGGATATTACCCCATTTCACTCCTAATCATCTTCTCAGCGTAACGATGTGGAGTTGTACTGCTCTGCCAAGTTACTGCTTGCTCATTTCTTTCTACTTTGTGGGTGGATACAACAATGGTATTTAGACATGGTGTTTTAGAAATATCACTGGGAGAATTTTCCCTATGTTTTGGTTTGTAGAATTTTATTTTGAGAAGGCTTTAGCTTTGTTTCTAAACTGTAAGATACCTTTAAAAGTAGACACCAAAAAATCCATGAGTTGGATGAGAGAAATAAGTCTATAATTCGTTTGAGTGAATAAAATGAATGTTTCTTTTGATCTTAACTATGAAGTCTATGTCCAATATGTCCATATGTCCAATAATCTGCATTTTCAGGGTACTACTTTGGAATATAACCTAGAGTAAGTATACATTCGTGTTACTCATGTTTCAAAATAAAAATTAATATGAATGTGTTCATAAAATAATACAGGAGAAGTAAACTAAACAGATGTTGCTATGCTAATTGCTACTAAAAAAGACTGTGGAAACATTAAAAATGCTATTGTGAGAAAGTTTATTCACTTTATCTCATGCCTTTTAACGACTTCTTCTGGAGGAAAAAAATTGAGAAGAAAAAACAAAACTAATTTTTCCTTTCGTGACAATTTCTATTGGAATTGATGATTATCAGGTTGTGAACATAATTGAGAGACTAAAATACCATATGAGGACCACATTCTTCATTCAGAAACCTCCTAGTCCTCTTAGATGCAGGCATTATGAAAAATCAAGTAAGGTGGAGACTGTACTCAGATTTTATGGTACATTATTTAGAGTTTATTTAGAAAGTTCAGGGAATACTTTCCTTTGGTAAGAGAGTTCTGAAGGGGAGTTGTGCTTACAAACCTATTTGTTTATTTATATATGCATACTAAATATTGACACCATCATTATAAGAGTAATGTTCTTTTAGGATGAAAGTTTGTACAAGTATTTCCAGGTATTAGTGCCTAAAATTATGGTTTTATGTTTAAACCTGGACAGATTGCTGTTTCATTTTAGATCATATAGACCAGACTCATCCTGAAAACTGGCTATATACAAATTTCATATAAGGTTTTGACCACATGCAACTAGAATAAAAAGCAGAAGAGAGATTTCCATGCTAGAGGTAACCTCTGGCCTATAAATCTCTTTCTTCTGTTTAATCACTTTGGAATCCATAACATATCATAAGAGCTGATTCTAGATAAACCAAGTTTACAGTTGTACTACATTTTTATTCCTTTGTTTATTCTTATTTCATTTTTACTGTTGAAACAAAGCTAGCATTTAAATTTCATCTCATTGTCTTAGACACATTAGATATTGAACAAAGTTGACTTTCAGTTTTTAAAAATATCGATGATTATTCTTTTATTACTTTTATCTATAAACTGTTAAAATACTTTTGTAGATATTCTGTAAAACTCTGCAATATGTGTGAAACTAATATGTGTATTAGTGATAAACCAGATACTGAGTCTGTCTTGCTAATTGGAGAGAGGAACAAAAGCACAGAAAATGAGGTTTTCTTCAGATAACCCAATACAGCTGAGAGGCCTCGATCTATTGTTTCCTTGATGGAATAAATATAGGAAGCTTGAAAGGAAAATTCATGTGTGTAGACTAATTTTGGTAGACATCATTGAAAAGTCTAGGTTCTATAGTAAATTGAGTTGAAAAGCACTTCTGCAGTTCATCTGAAAGACTTCTTTTAATGTTCATTAGGGAAACAAACAAACAAAAAATAGTTCAGGACCGTTCCTGACTGAAGAAATGGTATTAAGTGGGAACTCAGTATTCAGAGAGGAACTGTAGCTTCATAGAAATGGTCAGAACCAAACTAGATATGAGCAATAATACCATGCCTAATGAAGGAAGGGTTTTCTCAAATGAAGTTTGGAATTAGCATATGCTCAAGGAACTGGCAGATGGCTTGAGGGTGGGCACAGGGCACACCACTTGGGAGAACTAAGTGACATTTCATTACACTAATACATGAGTAATATATCCATATGCTGGACAGTAAAGTGATTATATATCCTTCTACTTATTGTTGATGGCTGTATTTTCTTGGGTTATGTATTGGGATTGAATTGGGTGTCCGTGGATACCTAAAAAATGTAGAACTCAGATAGAGGGCAGCTGTTGACCTTTTGTCCACAGAACAGTTTGGTTTGAGGAAGTCGTGAGTGTGTGCTATCTTACTGGCCACCTTAGTGAACAATAATCTTCACTCTTACGGTCTTTCTTAACTTTTATGAAATGAGAAAAATCTGAATTACCATATCGGTATGTGCTGTTTGTATGTGGCCCTGCCGTGACCTTTCTAAAATAATCTAGACAGTTTTATTTATTTATTTTGTAATGTCTTTGAGAGAAAAACATAATATGACCCTAAGCCTGGTTCTTATTCTTATTCAAGGTTGATGGGAATACCACCCTTTTGATGAAAATAATGAATTTTCTACAAATTGTCTATTTATAACAAGAAGGTTTCACTTAGGTGACCTGTCTGCTTTGCCCTACTGAAAACATAATATTTTTTCAGCTGTAACATTGCCTTGAGTTCATATAGTGCTTTTTTCCTCCCTGTCTTTCATATGCTGAATGACATGTGAGTTGTTTTTTTTTTAATTGAAAAAGTAATATATTTGGCGGCATTAGGATAAAGAATGGTCCCTTACATAGTTAGGTATATAAGGGAATATTGGAAAACTGGCTCATGTAGCTTATCCTCTCATCTTACTACATATGTAAACAAGTGAGGTTTTTAGTTTTTGTTTGCAATATTTGGATTTCTTATTTTGGAAATTTAAACATTATACTTCTTATATCTACTATTCTTCACTAGAATAAAGATATTGTAGAAGTTTTGAGAATCATGGCATTTTCTTGTCACCTTCACTCGAATCTGGTTCATTATGTAAACAATGAGCTCTTTGACACAGAGACTATATCTTAACTTATTGTTTTATATGCTGGGCATGAAAACAGTAGATGTTTCATAATTAAGTTAAATGGAATTTATATAAGCTGTAAATCTTTAATGGGCATTTTAAAAATCTTTTAAGAGAAATCCATGACAGTTCATGGACTTTGGAATCTCACCTGGTTTCAAAACCTGGCTCAATCACATAACTATGTCTCTCCAAACTTCATCTCTGAAGTAGGGATAATAATCCCTACAGTGCAGGGCTGTTTTGAGCATTATGTAAAACAATGCATGTCAAGGATTTAATATAACATGTAATATATAGTAATCATTCAATAACATCAGCAATTGATGATGCCGTAACACTACTATTTTAATTATTATTATACTGAACTCTGAGGTTCTCCCTTACTCCCTTTTAAAAAGGATAGACACTGCTTATAAAAAAATGTTGGAAGCATTATGGGAATTATGCCTACCTTGGAAACATAGTAGCCACTAACCAACATTCATAAGAATAAAATATTATTTTGAAGTAGGAGAAATTATTGAAAGCCTCAGGTTTGAAGTCAGACAGTACTAGCTTTGAGTCTTCGTTCAGCCACTTAAATAGTCTGTGATTTTAAGTGAGTAGCTTCTCTTCTGACTCCAATTGCCTTATCTTTAAAATGGAAATAGTAAAAGCCTGCCTTAAAGTGCTGTTGTGAGAATTTGAGACAATATTTTTAGAATATCCAGTGCTTGGCACTGTTAATAAATAGTTTATTATTATTATTTTATTCCTTCACTTTTCTTCTCCGTGTTCTCTGGTCTCTCTTATTTATTATTATTATTTTTTTAATTTACCTTCACTAGCTAGCCATCTTTACACTTGCCCATGGTTCCTTTTGGTTCTTCAGTCTTCCTTTTCACATTTATTTCCTTTTCTTTTTTGAATCACATTTTTAATGACTTATAATGACCAATTAATTGACCATAAAATAGAGGAGTGAGTGTGGGAAAGAAAAGAAGCAGCTGAATATGTTGGTATATTTTGAATATAAGTTATTAGCTGGCCTTTATTTTCTCTAAACTACATTTCCCTTATGTGATAGTAGAGCAGTGAACCAAGTCTGTGGGTATTTGATGGCAATGTCTAATTGGTTTTTATAGTCTTAGCTCTGAAAGTATACTTTTTGAATTTGTACATTGTTTAATGAATTCTTGTCTTAATTTTTATTTGACCATTAAATTGTCTTTTAAATTTTTAATAAAGGCTGGATTTTTCCATATGTAAACCTTTATGATAGTCCTTCAAATAGTAAGTTGTTTTAAACTGTTTATTTAAAAATAAATCTGCTAGTAGAATTATGATTTTGTTGTTATAAGGACTAGAACTTCCAGGAAGTATTTTTTACTGAGTATAGAAAATATCTAGTTATATACTTTAAGTCGTTCAGTTTTTACAGAAGACAAGATATAACTTACCTCCTTACCATAAAAGGACAGGATATCATGTAGGCTTACTTCTCAGCCACTACTTCTCAGCCACTATGTAACATATCTGTTTCCACAACTGGACAGTTTCAAAACTAATATGTTGCCAGACTCTGTTTACTGGCCTTGAAGATATAAATCAAGAATGTCGATCAGTACAAGGAAGGGACTAGGCCCAAGTTTCTGGTATATTTAGTGTAATTTTTTACACTCAATTCAGTCAAAGTAATTTTATTTACTTGGTAAATATATAAATTCTGAGATTTGCCTGATATGTATTAGTGACAGTTGGCTTTGAAATAAATGTGTTGTGTACTGAAAAAAATTAACTCATGGAATGATAGAATTTTGAAGTTCTGAAGTATCCTAGAAATTAACTTCTTTTTATAGGAAAAAAAATAAGACTTAAAGAATAGAAGTGATTTGATCAAGTTCACAGTTAACCTGGGAACACAAGACAACTTTCTTAGTCTGGCATTTGTGGCCCTAAATTACCCATAGGGTTTTTATACTTTTCCTGTATTTGTTTTATCAAGGAATGGAAACGTGACCAAAAAATCATTAGGTAAAGCAGCTAATCCAAAACAAAGAAAATTATTGAAAAGATGGACTGTATATATTATGTAAAATTTGAATTATATAATGATTTTTAAAATTATAAAGCCATACATAGCTGTTGAACTTGAGAATTGTGCTGCTTAAAATTATGCATTACTTTAAGTAAATCAATATTAGGATAATGATATGTTGCATCTATTTTGATTTTGAACGTACAGGGTAAATTGTGATGACCTTTATTCATCCAATAAGAGGTGCATTCCCAAGAGATCATACAATAGTCTGTTTTCAGAAAAGTTGAAGATGCTTAGTAGAGTCTAAAGCTCAGCTTTTAAAAAGAGTGTATGAATGGGAGTACTATTTAGTTTCTTGAAAGATGGTTGCTCTAAGTTTAAACTAACATCATTATCAAAAGCCTTATGTATCAACAATCTATCCATGTATGGACTTACATGAAGGAAAGACTCTGCCCTCTGGGTGTTTGTGTTCTAAGTAAATTTTGGTACAGATCTAAAGAAAGCATACAGGCAGCCTGAAAACCATCACTTAAATACATAAAATAATTAAAATAACAACATAATGAGATGTTTTAGTGAGTACTGCCTATAAAATGAATTATAAATACTTCTACTCTTACATATTTTATTGGAATGTTTTATTAACATGCCTTTATTTTTACCAAACCAAGTTCCTCATTGGAACAGGAATCAAATATTAGGTATATTTCCCTAGTATGCTGGGACTACAGCAGGTACTGAATAAATAAATAAAGAAGGGTGAGAGCTTGTGTAGTTCCTTGTCTGTTCTGTTTCACTTCAAGATCATGAGGGCTCTGATAATCTGGAGCTTACCTCTATCTCTCTCTCCTTTTGAGTTGCTAAGTCACAAAGTATTAGAAACAGATGACACCAGATCAATTTTTGTTGACTGCATAGATGGATACATGGCTAAAATATGATTGAAGTACAGATGAGGCAAGAGGAAATTTATTACTTTTCTTGAAAAGGGAGATGAATTTAGTATTTACTTGAGTAGTGGGAGGAAGAGAATCTTAATAACTACGGGAGGAAAGGGGCTTGATGAGTAGTGAAGGCTAGGTTCACTACTCATCAAGCATCATTGTCTTTGGATCCACTCAAGAAGGAATGATTAAAGACACTGATCAGGTACAACAAACATTTGATTGAGTATGTTAAAGAGAAGCAGAAGAGTTCTGTGGTAGGAAATTGTTAAATGTTCCATCTGTTCTGGTCTCTAGTAGAATTTAAAATAACTCCAGGTTATATGTTTTAATCATTTTTAGGCTTAACTGGTAAAAAACAGCTTTCTTTACTAGGCCATATTCACATTGGGTTATAATAACATTTTTTATATTTCTGATGATTTTAAGGATTTAAATGTATTCCTATATTGTGATTTTGTTTGTTTTTTACTGCCTTGAGAGGCATAGTTTTTATATAATTCTACACAACACAGTGTTGACAATAATAATACAATTTTTCCTGAAAGTTTTGTAAGCTCTGTAGCAGGCTACAATGCATTGTGAATCTGTCACTTCTTGTGAAGTCTTTCCAGATAGAAAGACTGTTTTTCAGCTGAATGCATTTTACTTTTACATTTTGTTATACTTTCTGTATCTTATTGCTCTATTGGCTTAGTACATCATGAAATTCCCTTTACATAATTACTTTTATTTAAATACCTATATTTTTGGTGATGATAATGAAATTAATTCCATGTTTTCATATAAATGTATTTAGCTTCAAAAAATAAAAATAGTTTCCAAAAGACCAACAACCAAACCAAAAATAAGCAAAGGATGTGAAAAAGCACTTCAGCCAACCAACCAGAAAACAAACAAAGGCTTATAAACCTGAGAGGCTCAGCTTCACTAATAAGAGGGATGTAACTATAATATGATATATCATCACCAAACAGATTGGCAAAGATAAAACAGTTTGATAAAACACAGTTTTTGTGGGGATAGAGAAATATCTATTGTAAGAAAATAGCTACTTTTATATACTATTGGTGGGAGCATATATTGGTACAGCTTTCTTGGAGGGCAATTAGGCAATATTTGTCAAAAGTAAAAATGCACTTGTCCTTTGACTCAGGGAATCTACTTCTAAGAATTCACCTCCAGATATGTAAGTTTACAAAGTATACTTTGGTATTCAAAAATGTTCATTGTATCCACTCTAAATATCTATTGATAGGAGACTTTAAATAAACTTTACTATTTCCATATATGTGTGTGTTCATATGTATAAAATTGAAAAGTGTGTAACAATGTCTTTATTAGGTATGTACTTATGTACAAAGATATATGCTTACACATACAAAATTCTACACAGATGAAGACCAGAGGTCTGGGACAGAAGGGAACTTTATTTCATTGTGTTTTTGTAATTCTGTTTGAATTTTTTTTTATTATGTATATGCTTTACTTTTTTTGTATCAATTTTAACAGCTTTTTTGAGGTATAGTTTACATGCTATGAAATTTATGAGTTTAAAATATTAATTCCGTGGGTTTTTTATGTATTTACTGAGTTGTGTGTACATCTATCCCTATAAGATAATTTAGAACCTTTTCATTTTCCCCAAAAGAAACCTGTACCCATTAGCTGTCCCTCTTCATCACCCCTCACTCCCCCAGCTTTAGGCAAGCACTTTTCTACCTTTTGTAAATAGATTTGTGTATTCTGAAATTTCATGTAAATGATGTTATACAATAATTGGTCTTTCGTGACTGGCTTCTTTCGCTTAGCATAATGTATTCAAGGTTCATCCATGTTGTAGGATGACAGACTTTTTTTTTTTTAGTTTAAAAAATGTTAAAAAAAAGTGAAAATAGCAATTTTTAAATTACTTAAGTATATTGCTCAATAATTTTGAAATGGTAGGGGATTACAGAGAAATTATTTCTTGTTAAAATATTTACTATTTATTGGACATC
The DNA here is from genome assembly GCA_004363605.1 of Indri indri. Classification (NCBI taxonomy): domain Eukaryota; kingdom Metazoa; phylum Chordata; class Mammalia; order Primates; family Indriidae; genus Indri; species Indri indri. The sequence continues at coordinate 48,110 of RJWJ010002101.1, forward strand.
TATTAGGAACTAGTCATTATATTAGGCTTTATGTATGTTATGTCATTTAATTCTTATAGCATATGTAATAGGTAGTATATTATTTCTACAAATGAGCAAATTAAGTGATATGATCATTAATTTTTTGTGTCAATTTATACATAAAGGTGCAAAGTGTATGTATGTACAGATGCATACTTTACAACCAGTAAAGTTAAAAATATGTCAAGTGTTCTAACATTGCCATGTTACACAGTGAAAATGTCACTGACTAACCAGAGATGTCCAATAGAACTTTTTGCAGTGATGGGGATGGGGATGGTTATATCTGTTCAGTCTGTTATGGTATCCACTGCCACATGTGGCTTTTGACTACTTGTTCTGTGGCTAGTATGAGTGAGAAACTGAATTTTAATATTATTTAATTTTAATTAATTTAAATTTAAATAACCATACTCTTCTTCTGGCCATGAAGTAATACCACTGATTGGATTTACTCTCTTAACTGGAAAATTGAGAGACTGGATAGAAAAAGTGGACAAAATACATGAAAGAATGGGTTGCAAGATCTTGTATATTAAGCACTGAACAACAGGGTTCCCTGAGATGTGGGAAATAAATGAGCCTGTGTGGGAAACATTTGCACGAGTTTATTGCCTTGAGAGAATTTCCAGGCATGTATCAAAGAGGAGTCACTCAGACAAAACCCAGAGGACTTTCTGAATTGAGGAAATAAAGCTGAAAGTGTGGGCAGACCATGATGGATAGTGTTCCCAGAACAGAGGCCTAGAAAGGAAAGTCCTCAGGTGATTACTGTTTAGGGCATGTATACGAGAAAACTACTCCAGGCCAAGGAAAGAACACCTGAAGGTTTAGAGGTCTTTAATTGCATGCTTGGCACTCAAACAGGAATAGGAATAGTGTCTGTTCCTATTAGCCAAACTGAAAAATCTCCAAGATTCATGTGACATAGGATAAAGTACACATAGGTTTTACCTCAGTAAATGATAGGGAATAATTAGCCCTTTATTGAGCACTAATGCAGCCTCTCACTAATATATCTTAAAAGCAAGTCCTTAAAAGATTGAACTGTTTCCAAGTAACTTAACTGTGTCCCAGAACAAAGCTCAAGAAGATTTATAGGAATACAAAAACGTATAGCACCCATCAAGGTAAAATTCAGAATGTTTGACATCCAGTAAAAATTTACCGTGCAATAAGAAACAGGAAAATTTGACCATAATGAGGAGCTAAATCCAATCAGTCAGTTAATACCAAACTAGAACTGACCAATGTTATACTTAGCAGGCAAAGACATTAAAAAGTGTTATAATAACTGAATTCCATAGTTTCAAAAATTTAGAGACATGAAGATAGGAAAAAATCCAAATGAAAATTTTGGAGATGAAAATTACAATGTGTGATATGGAAAGTTTACTGGATGACATTAATGGCAGATTATACATTGCAGAAGAAAATATTAGTGAACTTGGAGACATAAAAATAATCTAAAATGAAACAGAGAAGAGAGGTATTTTTCACAAAGTAAAGAGAACATCTGTGAGTTGTGAATGACCTATTATACATGTAATTGGAGTTCCTGAAGGAGAGTAAAAGAGTGAAGAAAAAATATTTGATGAAATAATAGCTGAAAATTTTTTCAAATTTGATGGAAACTGTAAATCTACATATCCAAGTAGCATAATGAAACCCTAGTACAAGAAACACGATGACAACTACTCTAAAGCACATCATAATCAAATCGTGAAAAGATATTAGAGCGACATGTGTAAACTACTGAAAGTAAATGAGCTGCCAACCTAGAATTCTATACCCAGCAAAACCATTTTTCAAAACAAAGTGGAAAAAAAATTTTCAGACATACATTAAGGAAAAGTGATTAAAATGTAGTGATGAATTTATATATGTGTGTGTATAAATATAAATATATATATAAATAATGTTTTCGAGTTTACTAATATTTTCTTTGGCAATGTATAATCTGCCATTAATGCCATCCAGTAAAACTTCCCATCTTACACATTATGATTTTCATCTCTAGAAGTTTCATTTGGATTTTTTTTCTGTATTTATGTCTCTAACTTTTTGAGCTGTGGAATTCAGTTTATGATAACTTTTTGAAATTTCTTTGCGAATTATAATGTATTTTTCAGTTCTGGTTTGGTATTGACACACACACATATACACAATGGATGACAACAATAGAATAAAGGTCAAGAAGGGAGAAATGAAAATATACTATTGAAAGGTCCTCATACTCTACGTTAAGTGGCATAATTGAATGTAGTGGTATCATTTGAATGTAGACTGTAACAATTTAAAGATGTGTACTGTAAACCCTAAAACAAACACTAAAATCAGTTGACAAAGGAAAGAAAATGGAATCATAAAAGAAAAAAACTACAGGTAATCCAAAACAGGAAAAAAGGAGGAAAAAATAAATGAGACAAATAGAAAAATAAATAGCAAGATGATAGATTTAAATCTAAACATACCAATAATCACATTAAATGTAAATAGTCTACTCCAATTAAGAGACAGAGGTTTTCAGATAGGATAAAAAAAAAAGCAAGAATCAATTATTTAATATATAATGCTTAGGAGCAATGCACTTCAAATACAAAGTCCCCAGTCAGTTGAAACTAAAAGCTAACACTAAAGAAACCTGGAGTTACTATTAGACAAATAATGAGAAAATGTTATAAACTGCTTTTTGCATGTGATCAATATGTTTGTTATCTTGATTTTGATGGTGATTTTACAGTTACATACCTATGTTAAAACTTACAGGCTGGGTAGGGTGGCTCATGCCTATAATCCTAGCATTCTGGGGGGCCGAGGCAGGAGCATCACTTGAGCCTGAGAGTTTGAGATTGCAGTGAGCTGTAATGTCTCCAAAAAAAAAAAAAAAAACACACACAAAATTGTACACTTTAAATACGTGTAGTTTATGTTAGTTATACTTCAGTAAAGCTATTAAAGCATTTAAATAGCCACACATGTCCACTAACTCCAGTATTGGAGTACAGAGTAGTATTCTGTAAATTCCTTGAGGGTCAGAATTGTTTTTAAATATCCTCTGTATCTAGCAGAGTAACTGCTTGCCCAGTATTTGTTTAATGAAGGAATGCAAGATACAGCTAGCTCAGTAAGCAAGGACATACCACTTACCTTCTCAGAATCTAAGTTTTCTTATATGAAAATCTGTGATAGTTTATTTTAAAGTTCCCATTAGCTCTAATATTCTGTAATTTGAAACACAGAAAATATTCTTCATTATTTAACTGTAGATTTACCTGGAAAAGTACTTTGTTAAAGTTGCAGTGATATACCAGCAGAGTTTGAAAAAACTTTCAAAACCTTACTTAGCTAAAAATGAAATCCTTTCTTTACGATTTTTAATTAAAATAATATTGCATGTATTTTGCAGTAAGTTCCAGTCTTTCGTGATAAAATTCAAAGTCCTTCCAGAGACTGTGTTCGTTTGGTCCCCTTGCTTTCTCTCATCTCCTCAGTGTCTCTGCTTTCTTGACCACTTTGTATAAAATAACAATTCCTGGCTGGATGCAGTGGGTCACACCTGTAATCCCAGCACTTTGGGAGGCTAAGGTGGGAAGATCACTTGAGGCCAGGAATTTGAGACCAGTGTGGGCAACATTGCCAGACCCCATCTCTACAAAAAAATAGGGAAAAAAATTACCTGGGTGTGGCATGCATGCCTGTAGTCTCATCTACTTGGGAGGCTGAGGTGGGAGGATCACTTGATCCCAGAAATTTGAGGCTGCAGTGAACTATGATAAAGCCACTGTACTCCAGCCTGGGCAACAGAGTGAGACTGTGTCTCAAAAAAGAAGCAGACAAACAAACAACAATTCCCATTCTCCTGTATTTTTATTTCCTTATTCTATCCTATTTTCCTCTAAAACTCTGACCACTGTCTGACGTACTATTTCTTTTTTTTTTTAAATATCTTCTCTCACCTGATCAGAAGATAAGTTCCATGAGGGCAAGGACTTTGTGTACTGTTTTAAGTTCTAGAACAGTGCCTGGTACATAGTAGGTGTTCAGTAAATATTTGCTGAATGAGTCGATCAATTAGCCTGCACTATCCCTTTGATTTATTCCCCTGCTTGTAAAGATTTTCATGTCTCTCTGTTGTATAAAAAAGTGAGCTCCAGTTAATTGTTGGCGATTTGAGAGATTTCAAAAGGGCTGCCTCTTTAAAAACAATTTCTTTCCAGATGTATGCCTCTGGTTTAAATTGTTATGTCTAGATTACTTCTGTGAGTAACAAAAGATAAAAAGAATCTGCCGAGTGCCTGGTACTTCTATAAACTTCATCTCATTGACTTTTCCCAACAATTCGAAGTGAGATATTATCATCCTCAGTATAGATAAGGAATCTAAGTAAGGCTTCGGGAAAATCGTAAAAGACAGCCAAAGTCACACAAAATTAGGATTCAAACCCAGATCTACCTTACTATAAAACTTGAGTTCTTAAACATTGTACTTTTTTCCAGTTTCAAATGTATGATTTTTAAGATTAAGTATCAGTTTAAAATGAGCACAGATAGGTTTAGTATATTAGGATAGAGCATAGCAACATTTTGAGGGAAAGAGACTTTGGATATTTTCTTCAGAGAAGGTTGGAGGGCGTGGGAAAGATTTGTGAGACACTTACAGAAAGGCTTTTGAGTGTGGTCTGCAAGGAAGACATTGACTATTGCAGGAAAAGCATGAAGCATTGAACATTGTAGAAGGATGGTGTTGCCCAAAGGGGATAGAATAATAGGGAAATAAAAAATTTAGTTTCGTGATCTGGGTTTTAGTTGGCAAATTATAGCCAGTAAATAAACTCACTTAGACTTAACTTCTAATTGATTAATCAATAACTGAAAATTATTTCACATGCTACATGTCTCTAGAAACAGTGAAATGAACCTCATGCATCATGGATAGAATAATTTTAAGTCAATGGAAAAGAGAGGGGAAAGGAAGGAGGGAGATAAGTGGAGAGGGAAGAGAGAAAAGTATATGTTTTTATTAGAAAAAGATTTTATATATATTATAATATATTAATTGTTATATAAATATGTATAATATTTATTTAATAGTAATTGTTACCAACCCTTTGTTGGTTGATGTGTTTGTATATTTCTAAGTCATTCATGCTATATTTATGGGCTAAGATGGCAAACTTACCAAGTTTGATTTGTAATAGCAAAACTATTGTACTTGCCTTGAGTTTACTAGAAATTATTTTTGTTGGAAATAGCAAAACACTGTCTTACATCATTTTCATTTCTGTTATTCTTTTGGTCAGCCTTTACAGTTGAAAGATTGTTCATTTCTTTTCTATGATGCAAGACCATTGACAATTTTTGTGCTTAATTTACATTGTTATTGTTAACATAAGAATGCATTTTACAACTTCCCTTTTTTACAGAGATCCACTTTGTTGGCATAACAAAGCCTTTAGTCAGGACTGGGTTCTGGATTCCTTCCATATACCATTTTAGTATGTTGTATTTAGTATGATGTTTTTGAGGAGATCTTCAATTCAGATTTATTGTGTGTTCTTATGCCTTCTTTTAGAGGAATTTTTTAAAAAAAATATCTGGTCTGTGTTCCACAAAGGATGATTATATGTTTATGAGCTTTTCTTATTGATTAGAATTGGTTGACAACTGGACTGTATTTTACATTTAAAAAGTCTGGTTGTCTTGATATAATAAGTTATTATAATAAACTTTCTGATTTATTCACTGACTTGATTATACAGAAGCTATCATCCTTGTTTTTTAGTTACATGGTTCTTTGGGCATTCTAACAGACAAGTTAAAAAATTGGCTATTCCTTTTTTGAACCTTCCTACCCTTCTATGCAGTCTGTGCAACTTGTGTGTGCATGTATGTATTCGTGTGTGTATTATGTGTGTGTAATACATACATATTGTATATATGTATAATAACTATATATAAATACAGTTTATTATTGCCTTAATATGACTTATATGAAAAGTAGAGAATATGATATGTACATGCCTAATTTTGTATGTCCTTTTATTTTTTCTGGCACAAGATTTAATAGTGGGTATTTTTTTGTTATAAGTCACTCAAATGATGATGTCAGTGTTCTTTGGTAAATAATGTATTTTCTTCTTTTTATAGGTCCTTTTGTTCTGCATCACAGCTGCCATGTACATGTTCTTTTTCAGGTATGTTCTGTTATACTTATTTATTTTAATACCAAAATAATATCCCATTGTAATTTCTTTGTCAACCATGAAACTAAAGTATTCCCTAAATAATTATCCTTTACAAGTGGCATAATTTTCTTTTCTCTAGAGTGGCCAGAAATAAATCACTACTCCTTTGTGAGTAAAGAGAAAGAGAGAGAAGGAAGATTTGCTTTTTTTCCCCTCCAAATTCTATTTACTGGTTCATAAATAGAACATGTCAGTTAATAGCAATCAAATCCCAATAATTGAATTTTTGTTTTTTGTCAACCAATTTTAGGGATTTTTTTCACTCTCCTTGTAAAACAATCAACATTTTAAATTGAGATGAGAAAAACGTTGTCACTTTTTCTGTCAAAGGCTTCTGCAAAGTTAACCATTTGTTAATAATGTTAAAATTGTATTTTTCCTTGACACTGGTCTCTGAGAAATGCGGGGGATGGGGGACAGGTGTGAGAGGGTGAGTATTAGAATGGTCCAAGATTTAAATGCTAGTAAGAAGGATATCTGCCTTCTTCATAAAACCACAGCAGTATGGAAATACGATTTTTCATGAGGGAGAATCTGTTCCTTCATTGCCTTCATTTTCAGTGATATCAGTTAATTCTCATTTATTTCAGTGTTAGTGCACTTATTTGAATAGATTTTTAAAATTTTTTTCTAAGTCTTGGCAGAATTTAATCCCAGTAGGAATGACTAGGCTTTTAATAAAATCAGCACTTAATTGACAAAAGCAATTATGGATTTTTAATAAGGTATATTTGGTAGATATATTTAAAAAAAAAAGATGATTCAACCATACTAGAATTTTTAAACCACTGATTTCCTGCCAGAACATCCTAATAATTTTTGATAAAGTGCAATGATATAATTTTAAATTATAATGACCTTTTCAAAATACGCTATATGCAAATATAAAATAATTATTTTACTATTATTATTCTTGTAAAGAGACAGCCATGCTGTTCGAAGGGGAAAAAAATATATAAAGATTCAAGATAGGGAGAACTTGATCTGCAAAGGATTGATAATAGGATGCGTAGTATGTTTTATCAGTCATTAGTGACTGATAAATTATTGAATTTTTGTCTTTGTGAAATTGATTTATTATTTTTACTGATCTTCGTATGTGCTGTACTATTCCAGTGGTCTCTTTCCTATATTTTAATAACTAAGGGATGGGTTGAGGGAGTTTGGAATGATGACCATTTCATTTCCAAAAACTTAATATAATTATGTTCAGACACATTATTAGGACAACATTGCAAAAAGTCACATAATTTATATCTTTGTGTTCTTTCTCATCTGAAGATATAGCATATCCAGCGGGGAAAATGCAATCATAAAAAGTTAAAATGTTAGAAACGTAACTTTTGTTGATATGCACAGGAGGAAAGTACAATAGCAAGTAAATTTTCTTTTTGTGAAAATTTCTAACAGAACCGGTAGTTAAAATCCTTTCCATTTATGGCACTTACGGACAGTGTAAGTGATTAACATTTAGTATTTCTTAGGCATCGGAAGTTTTTGAGGTTTAAAAACAAATTGTGTGTTGAATACACTGATATATGCCCAATTTATAGCATGGTTCTAGGAAATTATATTTTGAAAACTGCTACCATCAACCTAGTATTTTTGGTGTAGAAAGAAAATCAACCCTATAAATATGTGTTTTGGTGCAGAGCTACAGAACCTTTTCCTGTTTCAGTCACAAAGTCTGGGTTAAAAACAACAATTTAAAATACTTTCCAGAAGGCTCAATACAAGGTTTAAGTGCCAAGATAAACACTTACAATTTTCTGAGGTAAGGGGTTGTTTTTAACCCAAAGGAAGCACTGTCACCAAATTCAGTGTTCTTGGCAGAAGTTAGTTTGAATAAATCAACAAAAGAGGTTTGGTAAATGGTAAAATAAAACCATTTGTGAAGTACTACAGCAAAACAAAACAATGTTATATGTTTGTCTGAACTCTAGCTTGTGTTTGGAATGAACAAATAATACTGTATGTAGCATTTGGCAAGTCTACTTGCATTGGAATATTTTATTCTTAAAATTAAATTTTACTATAAACACATACATTTGAGGATATTTGTTCCATTTATTAACAATTATTTTAAATCTAATAGCATGAAATTAGATAATTAAATATCAAATGATAGTTTCCCCAGGACTCCATTTTTGGTAACCTCGTTTGAGAAGAGGATAAGGGAAAAATTTGGAATGAGTCAACTGTGTTTTTATCCTAACCTATAAATGGGAAAAAGGGAAATTAGACCCCCTTTCAATAAAAAGAAAATATGCCAATTTTTTTTAAAAGAAGAACTTGAGGAAGTAGTTCCATAAGTATTTTCTAAAGTTGTCACAAGTTGTGATGGTTTTAGTATGAATTTACCTAAAAAGCAACACAGTGTTTTTGGTATTGAAAACTATGCATAACAAAATGTGTAATGAAATATCTTACTTTTGCCAGTCTCTTGAATAGTTTTTTATATTTCTTTTACATAAATTATCTCATACATGATGATTGTGATTTTCAATTTGAACACTAGAAGTTAAGTTTAGTTGAAATGGAATTCTGGAAATAACTTCAAAGGCTTGGGTTTGGGGAAGGTAATGTATGAAGAGAGAGCTTTAATTCTGTTTCAGTTTTTAGCCAGCTGGCCTACCAGCCATGAGATATCTATCCACACCAACACATGCTATGGATTCTGTTATGAATTGGGATACAAAGGAGGAGGAAACATGTTTTGAAGATGTTTGGAAAGAAAAAGACTCTCTGTATGATCTCAGTGGACATTCTTCATAATGGTTCTGCCTCCTTTGTTCAATCACTTTATTATTTATTACTCATGCTGTTGTCATTCATTGATGTATCTTAGAGCATTGTCTATCACTGTAAATTCAGGCCAAGCAGAAGTCATGGTTGAAAACTCGATAGAAAATTTTGTCTAATGCACTCCTTTAAAGCATTTCTTTACTTTCAAATATGTATTTATGGGTAAAGCAGCCTGAGTTTTTTCAAGTCGAAGGATTTATCATAGTTCTTGATTTAAGCTTTATTGGGATCTTCCCAACAGTCATGTGGAGGGAAAAAAAAAATGAATTTCTGTTCTACTAGCTCATTTCTGTTTTAATTAAGTAAAGGAAAGATTCAACAACAAACACCAAGTGAAATTATTGCACTTAATCATGCTTATAAAAACAACGAAAAATGCAACACTTTTAAACATTAATTCATTGGTTTTATTTTCAGCATTAGGTATCTGTGTATGAAGAATACTAATACTTGAGAGAAAGGAAGTAATTTGACATCCTTTTTCTTTAAATAAATTAATCTAATATAGAATCATAAAGGATATTATAACAGCCTTGATCACAACCTAGTAAGTACTAGCTGGAAATTCTTTCCACATACCTTTACAAAGGAAACAACAAATCCAACAGTTTGTTAAACATTTAGATTGAATGGCTCAGTCTTGTTGTCATAGCAGTTAATCTATAGACTATGCAGGACTGATTCATAATAGACATGTCGTAAATTATCCGATGTCAACATTGAAAAACATTGCATTTTTAGTTAGAAACCAGGGCAAATGAAAGCTTATTGTTGTGTTTTAAACATATTTAGAAACAGTATATTTTTGCCATTTGATGAATTCTAATCAACTTCCTGTAAAGCCACAAATAATAAACCATTTCATTAAGGTATAGATTTAGTTTTTGTATTTAAGAAAGCCACACTATGTACTGGCTGGACAACTTGCAATTCTTGAGTGAAAGACACTTGTGATTGTCCTTGAATCTCTTTGCATAAGCTTACCCTAGTATCTTTAACAGCAAGATCATGGTCTTTCAACTGTTTACTGATTTTTAAATGAAAGTCCTTTATCAATTAGATTCTATTTTTAGAAGTATTGCTTAAAAATACACAAATGCCCAGTCTAAAAATTATATTATATGGCATTTGGAGGTTAAAAAGTTTTACTTTGGGGTTAGGAGAATTTGCCCTAAATGATTAGATTTTATTTTAAAGAGATTACTTAAAGCAATGCAGAGAGTGAAATGTGGATTTGGAGGGGGCATATGACAGGTAATTGATGGGGGGAGGTCCTGTTGCAGTTATCCAGTAGAGAAATGGTGAGTACCTCACTGAAGGTTATGGTAATGATATGGTGGAGACTGAATTTATCTGCGACATGAGGATTGAACAAATTAGAAAACAGGGAAATTGTGTGGAAATTGAGTACAGCTTTTACATATACTGAGCCTGAGTTGATTTTATTACATTCAGACAGAGACATATAGATATCAGTTGGATATTTGGCACTCAGGAGATAAATCTGGGTCTACAATAGAAATTTAGTGTTATTAGCATATAGAAAAGAGTTTACACCATGCAAGCAGATATTATTCCCTGGTGAGAATATGGAGAGTTAGAAAAAGGGGTCTGAGTATGGACCGGGGAATGCTGACGTTTGAAGTATAGATAGTGGGGAAGGAATCAGTGAAGGAGAAGCCAGAGTTGTAGCAAGAGGCATTATAAATATCTTCTTAAATTAAGGGGCTATCCATGGCTGTCACACTGGCTGTTTGACTTTGGACAAATTACATGACTTCTCTATACCTCAGTTTCTTCATTATGAAAAAGTGTAACCTAACATATGGGCCTCATAGGTAGGGTTGTGAGGATTAAATAAGATACAGTGTCTTCCAAATAATTTTGGGTGTGATCCAAAATAAGAACTACATTTTATAGTGTGACTATATATATAAATTTCCCAAAATAATGCTTAACCTTGCTGCATGTGATACATTTGGATATTTTCTATTCTAAATCAGTTATTAAAAAAGCTGCTTTGACTCATGAATGGTAACAGCCAGCAGTGTGAAAAAACATGGAGCTAATGCAGGTGAACTCCTAGCATAGTGATTGGTCCCTTAGCAAAAATGTAGTTAAGAGTAGTGATTATTGTTTTCTGGTTTTTTTTTTTTTTTTTTTTTTTTTTTTTTTTTTTTTTTTTTTTTTTTTTTTTTTTTTTTTTTTTTTTTTTTTTTTTTTTTTTTTTTTCCAGACAGAGTCTCACTCTGTTGCCCTGCCCTGGGAAGAGTGCAGTGTTGTCAGCATAGCTCACTGCAACCTCAAACTCCTGGGCTCATGCAATCCTCCTGCCTCACCTCGCGAGTAGCTGGGACTACAGGCGCACGCTACGACAGCCGCTAACTTTTCTATTTTTAGTAGAGACGGGCTCTCTCTCTCGCTCAGGCTAGTCTCAAACGCCTGAGCTCAAGCAGTTGTGGTTATTGTTTCTAAACTAGGAGAGAAAGTTAGTTAAAATAGATAATTTTTCAGGAATGAGGGATTTATCTCTAGTGTTAATGCTGTAGATGTGTTCAGTAAAGTAAGGATTAAAAAGTGTTCATTTGCTTTAGCCTCCTGGTGGTCAGTGGTAACCTGCTAGAGAAATTTCTGTAGTTGGGTTGAGGTAGTGGATGAAAAAATAAATATGAGATGAGGAAGTAAAGAGGGTTGAGTAAACTCAAGAAACTTGAGAGAAAGAGAAAGATAGGGCCAGTTGTTAGAGGATTAAGGGTTTTTCTTTTGTTTTCTTTCTTCTTTCTCCTTCTCCATCTGACTTACACTAGAGAGCCTAAACGATGGGAAAATTCAAGCGGGTAAGAGAAGGTGGCACAAACAGGAGAGATTGATAAATTGCAGGATGGGAAAGAGAATGTCAACATATATGGGTAGATTGTCAAACTTGTCTGAGACCAATCATGATAAATGATTAAGGGAAATTAAGACTGTGTTTGGAAGCCTTGGACACGTGGTTTAAGTGAAAGAGGACTGATGGATAGAAGAGGTAGGAAACAGAAAAATCTAATGCCTTTGCTTTTCTAAATACATGGTCATTTTAAAAAGGTAAATTAACTTTATATAAAAATGGACATGGACATATGAAACCAGTATTCCTTAGAAGATATATGCAGGTGAAATGAGTCAGTTCTATTCTTGGCAACCAAACCTATGAATTTACCAAAAATGCAGAATTTGTCTAATGAAAAGAGGAAATGTAGAGATTGTTAGGACTCTTGCTTTCCTCAAAACAAACAGAAAAGGTGAGAAAACATAGGTTCGTAAATGTAGATAATGTCCTCTGAGAATGCAAGGCTTATTACTAAGTCATGTGACTAATCTGACACTCTTTCTTGGTAGAAAAAAATCAATCTGTTCATTTGGTGAGTGTACTCCATCTAAGAATGAGAAACTTGTGACAGATCTCTTTTCTCTTTTTACCTGTCAACTGTTGAGACAGCTGTGCCCAGATAAATTACTTGAACATTTTATAATGGATATAAATTGTTTTTAGTAGAAAGCAAATAGAAATATTGTATGGAGAAATAGTATGAACCTAAAACAGAACTCCTAAAGTAAGGACTTAATGAGCTACAATCATGTCAAAAATGGTCAGTTGCCTTTCATAAACTTTCCATAACCTTGTTTTCACAACAATGACAATGACATTTTTAGGTGGTTTTCTAAATGCAAATATTTTGTTTGTGATTTTCACTGATGTCAAGGTTCAAGAAGTGAATGACATCCATGTGTTATTAAATCAATGGAAAGTTTACACTATTAATATGCTATTATCATTCATTGCCAGTAGGCTTATTCTAATTCCACAGTAGTTCTGAGAGATTCTACTGGATATAGGAGCCTCTTTGTAAATCAGGATAGTGGTTTGCAGTTAAAATAAAGATGGAGCCATAATTATGCATATATATTTTTTATACTAGTAGCCTGTTGTATACTTTGGACCCAATGCAATTTTAACCTCTGCTAGCATTGTTAAGCTAAATCAAGTTGGCACTTTGCAATCTTCTTTTTTATTGATTCTGTAAGTTACAACTTCACTAGAATTTTGTAGTAATATAGTTGTACCATGAGAAAGAAGTAAATTTTTTTGTTCTATAAATTGTATTTATGTTTTTGACAAAACATAATTTTTATAAATTCAGTTTCCTCTTTAGGAGTTATGAAAAATGAAAATAAGTTTTTTTAATGACAGTCTACAGATTTTAACAGAGCATTTTTCAATAAAGCATTTGTGTTTTGAGCAAGAAGAAATTTCTCTTGTGTATAAAATTTTGTTACTTTTACAGAAGTCTCAGCAAATCAAATATTCACGGTAAAAGAAATAATAAATCATGATAAATTTCCAACAAAAATGACAAATCATTGAAATAATTTTAATATATTTTTTTCTTGACAATGTCAATAGTAATTATTACCATTGGTGATTATTATAAGAGGGAGTTTTAGGTAAAACAGTACTCAGTAAATGTTTGAATGAATACTTAGTTAAAAACATTTAATGATTAGAAGTAAAATTATTAGCCTTCCAGAATTTTCATTGACTTAATTAAAAACATAAATGTGTTTTAGGAGGTTCTATGGTGTAACAGAAATTGTATAGTCTTTGATGCCACACATAACAGACTTCTTTTTAGGTTTTGGCTCTGCTACTTTGTGGCCTTTAACAAATTACTTGGCTTCTTTTGTCTTAAATTTTTCATCCATAAAACGATCCCTGTGGCTGTGATAAGTTAGAACAGATACTCATACAAGAAAATAATGTTTTTTTAATGGTATTATATTTCCAAGCCCATCTTTAGTTATTTAACCTATAAATGAATCAATACAATATATAATTGGAATATAGTGCCAGTGGTACTATAGAAACAAGTAATATGTATGATAATATTTCTTTGGGAAAATACATTGGTGTCCAAGTATGTTAGAGCTAAAGCAAAAGGATTGGGAATTATCTAGATTTAAGCTACTTTACAGAGTCCCGTGTTTGGAGCAAGAGTTTAGAGCATGGGCAATGAAAAGTGAGAGGATAGAAGAACAGAATTAGAGCTCTTGGCTGGGTGTGGTGGCTCACGCCTGTAATCCTAGCACTTGGGTGGCTGAGGCGGGAGGATCCCATAAGGCCAGAAGTTCGAGACCAGCCTGAGCAAGAGTGAGACCCCATCACTACAAAAAATAGAAAAATTAGCTAGGTGTGATGGTGTGCACCTGTAGTCCCAGCTACTTGGGAGGCTTAGGCAGGAGGATTCATTGAGCCCAGGAGTTTGAAGTTGCAGTGAGCTATGATGACACCACTACACTCTAGCCAGGGTGACAGAGTGATACCCTGTCTAAAAAAAAAAATTAGAGCTCTTAGGGAGAGAATGGTTAAAAACAAAATAGGTTAATACTGCAAACTGTTGAGCCATGGGTTTGGGATTATGGTTTGAAGTGGGGCTTTTACTTTCATTCTTCTTTCATTTTCTTTCTTCTCCATCTCTTGCCCACTCTGACTAGAGGCATTTGGGGCAATACCAGTTAACGGGACTACAGAGGAAGGGGTCTTGGAGGGGTAGAGTGGATGGGCACTGTGGGACAGGGAGGGGTGGGATGAGGAAGACAGGGCAAAGAAACAAAAGAATGTGTTGGCTCTGAATTCATGGAGCTGCAAAATGCTGCCATCCTTCTCTATTGCCAGCTTTACTCTCAACTAGTTGTTAGTCCATCCATTGAAAACCAGATTAAAAAATCTAGAAAGATTAAAATGGGTGAAAAATGGAACCAAATAGGACATCCTTTTCACTCCACGATCCAAATATCTCTAGGCATTTTATCACAACTGGACTAAATAAAGCCACATGTAACTCTTAAAAATACCTGCAAGACCTGGGTGCTGTGGGGTGTTAATAACTACAGTCCCAGCTACTCAGGAGGATCTCTTGAGCCCAGGAGTTTCAAGGCTGTAATGAGCTTCGTCTGTGAATGAAAATAGCCACTCCCTCCAGCCTGGGCAAGACTCTGTCTCTAAAAAAAAAAAAAAAGTGTCTTCCAGTACTTTTTTTTTTTCATCTTTTCATGGCCAAACAGCTGCCATGCAGTTTACTTTCTTTCCCTACATTTGACTTTCTCTTTTCCTGTTTGTAGGGGAGGGAATGAAGGTGAAGAGGAAGGATAAGAGGAAATAGAGAGGAAACAGTCGCTAAGCGTAGTGGGGTAAGAAGAGGCCTTAGCTATGTTTGGCTAGCATAGCCCCTTTGTATTTAAAGAATATACATTCATTTTATGTGTGTCTTCAGTGTAGCTATATGACTTTATTTTACCAGAATTTGTTAGCATGTCATCTGCTTGGTAAATTATAAAACTGTGAATGACTTTTCAACTTTATAATGAAATTCATTAATGTTTCTGGGGTCTATTACAAAAATTGACCTCAAGGTCTGCTTAGTACCCCAATGTGTAGGCTACTTACTGTTTCCATATAAACTTCCTTTGTGTTAAAGGAAAGTCTTTTAATGAGGGTCTTTTAAAATGAAGTTTGAAGTTATGAATTTCTTTGAATTAAATTTAATATTTACTTTTAATCCAGATACCACTTTACATTTAAATATTTTTAGAGGCCATTGTATTAGCCAAAATAAGGGACTCCAATTGTATAAACTTTTACACCTATATACCTCAGTTATATTACTACTTTTTCCATCTCTTTTAGGCTTGAGATATAATCTTGTTTTGAAAATATGAGATTAAAATTATTTGGAATAGAGTATGATTTACAAGCCATGGAAATTAGAAACTTTCCTATGAAATGCTGGTGAAATGTTTGAAGATACTTCTAAGAATCACCTTTTGGCTTTGTTTACTTGAATTATGCTGTAATGTGATATAATACAATGCCTTGAGAATTTTAAATTTGGGAATTTGTGGCTGGGTGCAGTGGTACACACCTGTAATCCTAGCACTCTGGGAGTCCAAGACAGGAGGATCGCTTGAGATCAAGAGTTCAAGACTAGCTTGAGCAGGAATGAGACCTCCATCTCCACAAAAGATAGAAAAATTAGCCAGGTGGGTGGCACATGCCTGTAGTGCCAGCTACTCAGGAGGATGAGACAGAAGGATTGCTTAAGTCCAGGAGTTTGAGGTTGCAGTGAGCTGTGATGAGGCCCCTGCATTCTAGCCTGGGCAACAGAGTGAGACTCTGTTAAATAAATAAATAAATAAGTAAGTAAGTAAGTAAGTAAGTAAGTAAATAAATAAATAAATATTGGGATTTTATGATGAATATTAAAAAATTACTGAGAATTATAAAACTTGCTCTACAATGAGACATGATACCCTGTGAATTAATAAAGTAGATAGCCAGAATATCTTTTTTTGTTTTTTATTTTTTTCCTTTAAGCCTCTTTCCAGAAGATACCCAGAGTTTTATAGAGCATTTTAATGGGCAAATGACCTCAAATTAAGATTATATTAATGTGACATTTTTGTAAAAAAAAATATTTTGCTCATTGTAGAAAAATGATTAAATACTGCTAAACAAAAATAATAATAATAATCACCCATAATCTCTTTTTTCAAAGATAAGAAACTACCAGCTTTGTGTTCATCGACAATTCACTATGTCTTTCTCAAGCCTGACTCTTTGATTCTATTATTTTCTGCTGCCTGAAGTGCTCTCAGAGGTAATCAAGGAGCACTATACTATAGTTGAGATGGAACTCTGGGGTGCAGCTGTGTTGGTTCAAATTCTTACTCCATCTTACTTGTTTTGTGACCTTGGATAAGTTACTTAGCCTCTTCGTGCCTCAGGTTTCTCAGTTTAATTGAAGACGATAATAGCATTTACCTCATGGGGTAATTGTGAGTATTAAATGTCTACTGCATAGTAAGCACTCAATAAATGTTAGCTGTTTTTTAAAATTTATATCAGAGCTATAAAGATCACATATCATATGATTCCATTTATATGAAATGTCCAGAATAGACAAATCCATAGAGATAAAAATTAGATTGGTGGATACGTAGGGCTAGAGGATTTGGAGGGAATGGAGAATGACTACTAATGGGTATAGGTTTTTTTTTTTTAAGGGTAATAAAAATGTTCAAAAAGTAATTGTGGTGGCTGCACAAGTCTGAATATATTGAAAACCATTGACTGATACACTTTAAATAATGAATTGTATAATATGTCAATTACATCTCAAGCCGTGAATTTATTCTCATGTATAAGTCTGGTACATTCTTGATCAAAATTTAAAGTCATAGATTGCCAGATACAAACTGTGATCACAAGTATGTACTTCGTATATCTATAAAGTTTCTAGCTAATAATACATTCCAATTTAGTTTCAATGGAAATTAAATTTATAATATATAAATTATCACTTATTTCATAGATTACATTTGATTATATATTGATATTGATTATATTGTGAGAACAGTTATTTTATTGTATTTTCTATTTATTTTGGGGGGAAGGTGTTTCAAAGTCACTGTATTTGCCATTGGTAATTTTTGAAATGAATGAAGGATATAGGAGGAAATTATATTAATATATTATTTGTATTATATTTTTTCCCTTCCTTGATCTATTTTAGACATTTTTCAGAATTATCATAGATAGCAAAAATGGTAAATATTTGGGTTTATTTCAATCTCTAGCCTTAATACTTCAAACAGTATATCCATGTTTTGAGGCTTATCTTTCATGCTGTATCAGTTTAGTGATGGTGCTTACTGGAGAGAAAGTACACCATCTACATCCAAGCTCAGCTGAAATTTACAGTAAAACAGAATATTTTTTTCACCATTATTAATTTTTAGCACAGATTCTGTTTCAGATGAGTGACTAAGTCACTGAACCAGGAATGCATTTACCTGTAAGGTGAGCTAGTGGGAATGGGAGAAGCTTTTAAATTCTAAAATTTCAGCCATCTCTGTCCAGAGTCTTTCCTAGAAGAAGGAAAAAGTAGGTCTCCTCCCTTTTTTATTTACCGTTGTCAATCACAAAGCCTCTTTGTACTGGTGGGGCCTCGATGGTGACTGAGTGCTGGCTGTTTGTCATGTTCCTGTCATCCTCGAATGCAAAATAAAAGGAGAAGGAGAACGCAGTTTTGAGTTCTCAGGCTTTGTGGCAGCCCAGGATCTGTGAATCTCAGCTGCCCTGGAATGCTTGCTAAAGTGATTTGTCATTGAAATAAAGTATGCAGTTTTTATGGTTTTGAGCTCCTTATGCATGTTTGGAACAAGAATGATATTAAAATTCAGATGATGGAAGACAGTTGAGCTTATCAGATTTGATTTCTTCTGTCAAAAAAGCATCAGTTCTAATATTGGAAGCACAATTGCTTTCTTCACTTCTGTTTCTTCCTTGAATGTTAAAAAATGTTTTTTGAATTGGAATAATTCCAAATTTTAATGTTGTCAATAAGACTTCCTTGCAGGGTGTCATTTAAAGATAATTTCAGGGAATCTTATGAAAGATAAGACTCTCTTCACCTCACCTTTTAAAACCACCATTAACTTCCATTTGTACGAAATATACAGAGAAATTTATTATAGCAAGCCTAACTTGTTAAAGTTACTTGAGTCATAAGAATTTTATAATTATTACAGTTTTGATCACTTTCCTGAATTTATTGTCTATTTCTTTTGGATTTATCTTACATCCTTTATAATTTTCTATTACATATCAATGATTTGGAAAAACTATGTGAATGAATGTAAGTTAGACTGCTGGAGCTTTCACCTTCTTAAAGGGATATAGGCCTAATAAAAAAGGGAGTTAATTTTTTAGTCTTTGGAAAAGCAGAAATAAAATTGTATTGATAAGGATGAAAAATAAGAGTTTTGTTATCAAATGAGATATTTTTCTTTATTAATTCCTAAGTATCCTGTTGTTAATGAACTGTTACAAATTTAAAGGTCTGATATAAGGGCTTTAAGGCAGCGGACAAACTTTATTATGCATCTTATTAAAATGTAGATGATGAGTCAGTGGGTCTGAGGTGGGATCTGAGCTTCTGCATTTTCAGTAAGCTCTTAGGTGATGCTGGTGCTCCTGGTCTTGGGATCGCACTATAAGTAGTAAAGCTGTAAGTCGTATCAAGCATTAATGTAATTTTCTATAAAATCTGTAATTAAAAAAAAATCCAGAGAATTTAATTCCACTGCCTCTCTTGGCAGCCAGTTCCAGTAGTTCACAGCAAGCATAGTCAAGATGTTTTCTTCAAACCTCTTAAATCTCTAGCAAGGGGGAATGAGCTTATTTTTTTCTCAGTTGAAACAGAAAACAGGTATTTATAAGATTGCTTTAGAAGCTCAAAGATTAGTAAGGCTTTTTTCCCTCCCTCTTTCTTCTCAACATCAACTTCCATGAGATTTGTTTCCACTAACATTTTCTACAAAGTATGGATACGTGTATATGTACCTTCAGTACTTTATTACAATCTAGCACACGGAAGTATCTGTTCATTTACCAAGGTATTTTCTTTGAGTTTGATTTCCCTAGCTGGAGTTCTGAGTTGTTTTTGTTGTAAGATACTATCTTTCCAAAGCATTTAACTTAGTTTCCACAGGAAAAAAGCTTTCTTCCTTTTTGGTTTGTGTAATGTGTAAGTCAGTTGCATAATTACATTAACAAGTACAACTGACATAAACACATATAGGGACAAACACAGCTGATGCTTGGCAGGCATATAACTCAACCAATATGAGCAGAGGTGTGTGTGGTCATATTTGGGAGTAGTGTTTTTATTTTTGAGCAATGAACACATTAGAATGTGTTACATAGAAATTAGGGAAACTAAGATAAATTGGTCTTATTAAATGTAGTCTCTTAAATGAGGATGGGATAAGAGAACTTCTACTGTAAAGAGCACATTTTAAAAATATTTACTAACTTCTGATTCTACACCTTTTGTAACTGCAACGTCATCACCACTGTCTTCTTTATTCTTTTAGAATTTTTTCCATGCCTCAAAGCTCTCAAGATTTGGCTTCTACCGTTTTGTTTTGTTTTGTTTTTTTTTTTTTTTTTGGCTTGTTATTTATCCTAGTAGAGCCAGCCAAACTTCAGCCGTACTTTTATTATAGGAAATAGTTGATATAGTTGACATATATATTGATGCTTATATATTCTAGCCTAAAAATACTGCAGTTGAAAAATTCATAGACTGTATGCTGATTTAGTGTTCTTTTATGTTTATTTTATATGTTGCAAAATTCCATAAATAAAAGTGCTATCTTTTAAAGTGAATAATACCAGTACTTAATGTTTCAGGGGATCATGGATTTTTAGAATAGGAAGCAAATAAATGAAACACTATGTAATACAGCACTGTCACTTCTGGTGAAGAAACTGAATCTTCAGATTTTTTTTGCGGCTTATTGTAGATCAGATAGCAGTTAGTGACAGAGATAGAAGTAGACTCTTGAATAATTTACTTTAAAATATTACCATGAACTGTTTTAAAACAATTGAATATTTTAAATTTATGTGAAGGATATGGCAAAAGACCCAGTATTATTTTTGTGCTCTTAAATACTGCAATGCGATGGAAAGCCTTTTGAGAGGAAAGATGAAATTAAACAGAGAGACTTAGAAATTAAGGAAGATAGAAATTTGATCAAAAATTTAATGCGTATTTCGGATTTTGTATATTACATGGTTTAAACTATGACGGAAATACCATCTCATGGGACTACTTATCTTTCTCTTTGAAATAGTTAAATATTTCTTATTGCCATTAGAAATTTTTGAAATTCCTTTTTCGTGACTAGGTTTTAAGCCAGAAAAGGATAAAAGCTACTTTGTAGTCAGATGGCTATGGTTTCTGTCTGTGTGTTTCAAGCTCTCTGTCTCTCTCTCGTCCTCTCCTCTCCTCCCCTAGTCCCACTTTGTTTCTTATCTTTTTGTTGTTTTCTGCTTTTGCTTTAATTTATAATATCAAGGAAATAACTAGTAATACTCCATATGGCCCCTAACATTAACTAGCCATCATGTCATTTTAAGTGTGACAAATGTCTGGATGAATGACATTTTAGAACCAAATTAAATTTGTTACTGTTTCTTTGTGCATTATTGGTCATTTGTTTTTGAGAAGAAGAAGCTATACATTAGCATATCTTTGTAATCATTTCTGATCTTTCGTCATGAGTTGATCACTGTTTTTCTTATGAAATGTGTACAGATATATATTAAAGGTTTATTTTAACAGCAGTCTGTACATTTTAAGAATTTCAGCTATTTAATCTTTGTAACGTAGTTCCAGCGTTAAGCTCACTGGATTTAGTTAGTTGTCATTTAAATTAAATTTTCCAAATCTATGGTAGGTTAATTAATTTCTTCTAGAAAAATAAAAAAATCTTAAAAATATTCTTTGTTTCTTAGCTTTGAGGACATTGTTTTGAGTTCATTTTGTTGAAAAATAATTGACTAGATTTCCAAAGAGATATATAAAAAAATACTATATGTTATTTTTTAAAACTATGTACTACTTGAAGTTTCAAAAGATGGGTCTGAAATTATGTTGTAGAACATAGGTTTTACATTTTTGTTTCTAGGTTGAATTGGCCACAGTATTAATAAGCTATAATTGAAATATGGAACTCTGATAAAGAAGAAACTAGAGTGTTACTAACAGCTGTTGTCATAAAAGAGACATAGAAATTTATTGTGTCTGTAGAACATTATCTTCCCATGAGTCTCCTTTCTCAGCTTACCAAATTTGAGTTCTACTTCCATTCCGCTTTATCTTACTTCAATTAAATACCTTTCTTCTTGTTCAGTACTTGAATTAAACAGATACTAATGTGATCACATCTGCCTTATATAAGGTTGTTTTATCTATAAGTATTCTTTTCAAACCATACTTCATTTGGTTTGACTGTTTTTACTGGTTATTAATGTCCAGATCTTCTCTAATCTTGACCTCTTGCCCTACAAATCTAACTCTGTTCCCTAATTGTGGCTCTTGAGCTTTTTGTTTAAATTTAGCATGTGTCTTCTTTTCAGCACCCTCTTTCTACTTTTTCTTCACCCGATAGTTACATCTTCTCTGTGAGTGGTCGGGTAGTATATCCCCTCATTTACAATGTGTTAATATTAATAATTATACAGGCCAAAATTTTGGAACAACATACTTTCCTTTAGTGTTCAATTTTATTAGGAAGTGTATGGTAATTTTAAAAATGTTGGCTGGGCACGGTGGCTCACGCCTGTAATCCTAGCACTCTGGGAGGCTGAGGCGGGAGGATCACTCAAGGTCAGGAGTTCGAGACCAGCCTGAACAAGAGCGAGATCCCATCTCTACTAAAAATAGAAAGAAATTATCTGGACAACTAACAATATATATAGAAAAAATTAGCCGGGCATGGTGGCACATGCCTGTAGTCCCAGCTACTTGGGAGGCTGAGGCAGAAGGATTGCTTAAGCCCAGGAGTTTGAGGTTGCTGTGAGCTAGGATGACGCCACGGCACTCTAGCCTGGGCAACAGAGCGAGACTCTGTCTCAAAAAAAAAAAAAAAAAAAAAAAAAAAAAAAAAAAAGTTAATATATCCTAAATAGAACCTATCTGTATCTCGATGTTTTGTAACACTTTTCTGCAGGAAGTAGTACGCAAGTCATATTTCTGGCTTGTAAATTTCTGCAATTTACATGGAAGAAGTTTTAAATTCTTATGGGAAGAGCTAAGGATATGCCAGTGAGAGAGATGATGAATATAATGAATTCGAGCAACAGATATTTATCTGAATTTTATCACCTTTGAAGGAGTCATATATCACTAGGAACTTTACATGTAAATAGCATAGAAACACATTATGACTTTAAAAATCCACTGTACTAGTCTTTTTCTCCCATAGCACGGAGTCATTTTGTCCTTTTCTTGCAGCTGTAAAGGCCTCTGGATAGTGAGGCTTTGTTGAAAAGGGAAAAAATAATAGCTAGCCAATATTTATTGGGTGCTTACTATGGCCAAGGCACTGTGCTAAGTGCTTTACAGACAGTACTGGGTTAATCTGTACCACCACCCTAAGAGGGTAGGTACTGATATTTTCTCCATTTTACAGGTGAGGAAACTGAGGTTTTGAGAGGTTAAGTAATTTGCCAAGAATTATATTATGAGAAAGAAATAAAACTTGAATTTGAATTTAGTTCTCTCTAACCTTACAGCCTGCTTTCTTCATTACTTGGTCTACCTGACTGACTACACCAGTACTTCTCAATTTTTTTATACCATATCATATATAGAAAATATCAGTGAATGTTTGTATAGTATAGTGACAAAAATGGCTGAGGCAGCTCAGAGCTGGAGGCAACTCACCTGGAGGTTCCAGACACACTAGAAGCCTTCCCCTTTCCCCCTACCAAGTCAAGTTAAAGTAAGGAGGGGATCAGTAACTAATCTTTCAACCAGTTGTGGAGACAGACCTATTGGGAAACTGTTCTACACTATAATGTCTCCCTCGGAAAGAGGAGGCAAAAGGTAAATGCCCCTTTTTATAATGTAATGATGCCTCCCGCTCCCCTTATCATCACAGGCTAGGTTATAGGAGTTCGGATGGTGATGACGTGTTTTCAGTTCTTTTGTGTTCCTTTCTCTGTCTCATTTTTTTCCTTCTTCTTTCCTGTTTGCTATACTAATAACTCCATATAATTGATGGTTAAGTTTGTTCATTCAGGAAATATTTATTGAGCTATATGCTTAATATGATGTGTGAAGTTATGTGTAATACTACAGTGGTATGAGCAAAGTGCAGTGAACAGGAAGGACCCTGTGATTAGTTTTAACTGGGGAGTGTAGCACTAACAAATGCTTTGCTAACAAGTAGCTTCTTTTTCAAGCCCTGAAAGATCAGTTGAATTTAAACCCAAGGAGGTCAGGAGATTGGTGATAGGACCATAATGCAGATAGAATCAGTAGTAGCAGGAAAGACTTAGAGGTTGGACCACTTAGAACTATGTTTACATGTTTAAAAAAAAATAAAAAGGAAGGGAGAAAGAGAGGAAGGCAGGGAGAGAGAGAAGGAGAACTCTTGCCCCATTATTTGTTCTAGTCATTATCTTTTTTTCTTTCTTCCTCTTTATAGCAGATTTTTCTAATCACTTGTCCATATTCGCTGTTTGGCTTTCTTATGTGCCACTGTAATCTGATTTCTACTCCATCACTCCTTAGGAATTGATCTTTCTGAGGGCATCACAAACACCTTGTAACTAAATCTAATGGACACTTTTATGTTCCTATTTTACAGGGTCTCTCAGCTACTTAGGACATTGTTGCCCACTTCTCATCATTCTTTTCTTAGTTTCCCTGAAATGATGCTCTTTTGATACTTTTTTTTATCTCTCTAGTCACACCTCCATTTCCTTTTCATTATTTTCTTTCTTGTACCATCCCTTAAATGGTAGTATATTCAATATTCTGTTCCAGGACCTCAGCTTTTCTGACTCTTTATACACTCTGTGGGTAATCTCACACATTTCTATAGTCTTCATTACCATTTATATACTGATGACCCCCTAATCTGTATCTCTAGCTCAGCTCTCTTTCCTGAACTTCAGATCGATGTATTAAACTGCTAACTGAGCTGTCTCACTGCTTCTCAAAGTAACATTTTTACAAAACAGAACTTACTGTCTCCGTTTTAACCCTTCTCCTACCTAACCCCTTCTTGTTCAAACTCTTTATTTTTCTTCAGGTGTTTATTTCAGGGAATGGAAATGATATTCCACAAGTTTGCCCAAGTTTGAAATTTGGGCATCATCCTAAACTCCTCCCTTTCAATCGCTCCAATATTCAGTCACCAAGAACCAGCTATTTTGCCTTCTTTATATCTTTCAAGTACCTGAGACTGTGTCCATCCGTACTACTGGTGCTCTACTCCATAATCAAGGCATCCATTGCCCTGGTTACCACAAAAGGTCAGACCTGCCTTCTAACAAGTTTACATCCATCTACTCTCTGTCCCATCCAGTTCATTTTCCAGCTATAACCAGAGCTCAATTATGATCCTGTGTTTCCAGTTTAAACTTACTGAATGGATTTCTTGTCCTCAGAGTCAAGTCTAAACTCTTAGGTAGTCTGCAGCTTTTATAAAGGTCTGTTCTCATTTGTGGGGCTAGGAGTGCAGGAATTTGAGTCTGTTGCCTGGATTTGATACCACTTACTGTGTGATATTGAACTAATTACTTGTCTTCCCTTTGCTTCAGTTCTTTGCTTTGTTAAAATGGGGTTAGCAATAGAGCCTGGGATTATAGCTAGGATGAATGAGTTGTGAAAACAGTGCCTGATACATAGTAATTAGTCAATAAATATTTATCCAGATAACATTATTTTCAAGAAATCCAAACTAATGGCATTAAATAATATAGTCATTCACTAGTTAAAGCATAAGAATATCTGTAACTTCAACATACACAGAGAGCATGTGGTAATCAGTGTTCTTTGTAGACACATACTAGCAAAAAACAGATAGTGTATATACTGGGTGTTAATTAGAAAATAGGCAAGTGAACACTATAGGAGTTCAAAATAGAGGACATTCTGTAAAGATTTGGTGTGGCCTTAAAAGGATAATTAAGGCAGTGGAAGGTACAATAGAAGCTAACATTTTTTGAACCCTTACTATGTGACAGACACTGTGTTTAACACTTTATATGCATTACTTCCTTTACTTCCTCAAAAGACCTTTAAGAGATATTATTTAGAACTTTATTTTACAGATGAGGAGACTGAGGCTTAAAAGATTAGGCAGCCCTGTGAAGTATAGAGCTAGAATTCCAATCCAGATAGATGACAGAGAAGTCCTTTAATTATTCATGATTTAAAATGTTTTTTCTTTTTGTTCCCAAGTCTTTTGAGGCAGTGTACACATTCTTTCTCTCTCTCTCTTTCTCTGTCTCTCTCTGGGGTGTGTGTATGTGTGTGTGTATGTGTGTTGAAAAACAATTTAGTGTTACTTTAAATGCATATAAGATATGGTGTGTTTATCCAAATTTTTTCACACATAAAATATATTTTGCAAGTATGTTTTTGTCTCAGTATATAGAAAGAAAAAAATACCAAACATCAGCCTTAGGCATGAAAGTTCTTGGGAGAATATTATAGTTAGGGTTGACTATAAAAAAATGAATATTTTGCAGGTTGTATTACCTCAGGCTTTTTAACTGACACTTTATGAATTATGATTAGAGAAATTTGTGTTAAATATGTCTATCTCTTTGATGACCTTTTGTAATTTTGTAAATGTAGAAAAAGAACTGATATTGACAATTCAGAAGTTCTGTTCAGGCTTGATTTAATCTGTCTTTACAGGCTAAATACATTTCATTGAAGGTAGAGCATTTGCAATAGAACTTTTGTTTGAATAGATTTGGGATGTCCGTATGAGGCTTTTGTTTTATTTGTGACAGACTTTAAATGGTGTTATATCAAGTACTATATTTTTAAACACCAAACAGTCTAGATTCTCTTGTGAGGATAGATTGGCTTTGATTATCACCAATGTGGGTAATACCCTTTTTCTTTCATTTGATTGGAAAAGGTTATTAAACAATTCTTGTCATTCATCCTATTTTGGTATTACGCATACCTTTTGCACAGTTTGCTTTCTGTTCTTTTTTTTTTAAAAGCAAAAACCTTTTTTAATCTTGATGCTTTTGTTTTGCTAGCTTGCCCTAGCAGGCCAAAACTATGAGCTTTTAGCAATTTTCAGAACGTATAGTTCTTTTGTTCTTTCTATTTCTTTGTTAAAGGTATTATAAACTATGTTCTTAACTGTCAAAATCTAGACAACAAAATTCACAAGTTAATTGAGCTCTTATAAAGGGAATAGAGCTTAGTGCTTCTCACTAATACCATATAAAAGAAAGGTTTTTTTCTTTGATAATTTTTCTCATGGATACATTAATTTGTATTATTTAATGCATTTGTATTCCAGGTAGCTTCTGATTTTCCCCCTTTTAATAACATACTCCTGGAAATGAAATGTTGGGAAATGATACCTCCTTTTCACTGTTTATTATCTGTGTCAATAATTTCAGTTCACCCATCCTGACATTTTATTTTGAATTAAACGTGGGGATATATGTAACTTTAAACTTGTTTTTAAAGTGCATCTTGAACATAAGAGGCAGCAGTTTTGGAGTGGGGTGAGTACAGCTTTAGAATCAGACTAATTTGTATTCAGATTTTATTTTTACCACTTACTACTTGTGCAGCCTTAAACTATTTATTTAATTTCTTGAGCCTATTTCTTTATTCATAAAATGCCAATAATTTTTCCTCTGCTGATTGTGTTGAAGTTTAGAGACAGTTCACTTAAGGTCCCTTTCAGTGCCTTACACATAGTAAATACGCAGTAAATGGTATGTTTGTGCTACTTCTCTTAAGGAAGATATTTTAATATTATCTCAGTTGTGAGGAAATATCTGTTAGAAACCCCTTCTGGTCACATGACAGGATTTGATTTTACTGACTCTTGAAGATAAATGTAAACATGTGACTGTCTTTGGCCAAAGGAATGTGATTGAATATGATGTATGCCACTTCTGGGCAGAAGCTTTTAGAGCCTGTACTTCAGTTGTCATATCATCTATTCCTGTCTTGCTGATTAATATACACAAATTGCCTATGATAGTTCTATTACTCCAAGTTCATCTTGAGCATCCTAACCAGAAAACATAAGAATATATTTTATGAGAATTTGGTGGTCAACAGACATGTTGGAATCTGGAAGTTAAATTTTTAATGAATATACTTAATAGAGTAACATACTTAATGGGGGAAGGGGACATTGTTAGGCAGTAAAGCCTTTGAGTTTCATGTGCTGTAGATACCCAAGGCCTGATAACAGCAGGAGTAGCTGTTTAACAGCATTGAACACCACAGGTCCTGAGAGAAATGTAAAAGGTATCTGTAGATTAAGATGAATGATATTTCATCTTAATGATAATCCATCTTGAAGAAGTGGCTAGTTGTTGCCACTTGTGTTGTTACTGTGATTGCCTGTCTGAGCATCTACTTTGTGTGCTTTCGGGGGTTGGGAGGGAAAGAAGCTCAACTGATTAGAGCAGTTTGCCTGTGGATGTGAAAATGTGTACCACTTCCTAGCTGTTTAATCTTGAGCAAGTTCTTTAATTCTTTTAGTTCTGTTTTTATACACATAAAATGGGTATGATAAATGCCTGTTGATAATGTAAAGATGTTAAATAGTGTATATTGGATAACATGTTAAATGCTTAGCTTTGTGACTACAACTTAGAAGATGCAAAAAATATTGGAGTTGTCTCCTTGTTAACTGCATTTGTTGAGAAAGGTGGTGCTGATGCATTATCAAGACCTCCCTTTTTCTACATGATTTTAGAAAGGAATAACACTACTCCTTTTCTTGTGATAGTACCTTTAATAAAATCCTTTTATTTATTTTCCTTAATTTTGCATAAAACTCACTAGACTATAAGTTTACTGAAGGGCATATACTCTTTTTCATTCCAAAGTCCTACTAAGGTACCTTGTCAAAATAGGTCCTCATTTCCCTTCCATAGTATAGGCTCTCAGTAAATAGTAGATTAGATTGAATTTCTTATTTAATTATTCAGCATTATAATTGTCATGTTCATATTTATACATATAAAATCTGCATATTTACTGTTACAGAGATATTTCTTATACAAAGAGACTTATTTATACACATAGGTGTTAGACTAGAAAGCATCTAGTAAATTAAATAGTCCAAATGCTGTTTGCTTCATGCTTATCTGATAATTAAAAGTTGTTAATAAAGCAAATTCCTTCCATCAAATCCTATTTTTTCCCATTGTCTTACATTTAAAAAATTCTTACTTCCTTGTTTAGGGTTGTCTGAGTATGGTACCCCCTGAGATTTGAGGCAATATTTAGCTGAAATTGCAGTAGAGGTTAAAAATCCCACAGTTATCCAGGTGCAGTAGTCCTAGCTACTCAGGAGGCTGAGTCAGGAGGATTGCTTGAGCCCAGAAGTTTGAGGCTGCAGTGTGCTGGGATCATTCCTGTGAATAACTACTGCCCACTGCATTCCAGCCTGGGCAACATAGCAAGACCTAGTCTCACCAAAAA
The DNA here is from genome assembly GCA_004363605.1 of Indri indri. Lineage (NCBI taxonomy): Eukaryota > Metazoa > Chordata > Mammalia > Primates > Indriidae > Indri > Indri indri. The sequence continues at coordinate 77,291 of RJWJ010002101.1, forward strand.
AAAAAAATCCACAATTGCAAATTTATAGATTTAGTAATAGATAGTTGACATGTCTGGTGATAAATATCAATGTAAAAGGTTTAAAACAAATTTTAGTTTAGTCTTAGAAATAGTCTTGCTTTTGTTGAAGTAGTCCTATAATATTCCTAGTGAGTTTAATGCTATGTAAGGATTGGATTTCATACTGTGTATGAGACATCCTTATAATCAGAACTTTGAGTTCTAAAGTAATTAAATCTTCCCTTGATTAGCATATACAACGATAGAACCTTATGCAGAATTTTGATTCATCTGAAATACCATTATAATAAAATTCTAATTAAGTCATTATTTTAATGGTATATTAAACTGGATTTTGTATAATAAAGAGAGTGAGGAGTATGAGTGACATAAAGTATTAAAGGGTGCCCTGTTTTAAGAAATTTATAATAGAATACATGTTCTTCCAAATGGAAAATTCAAATGCAGTATTTGCTTTCAAAGCAGTCACAAATATTTAAATTATAACTTTAAAGTTGTAAAGTTTACTGCATGTACATGAAAGATTTCCTGTATTGCATGCTCTTGACTTCTGGTAATAAAATAATGCCTTACAATGGGGAAGAAAACAAAATACTCTATTTTTTATATTTTAACTAGAACAATTTAAAGATAACACATGTTCTTTCTTTTACCTTATTTGCTTTTTTAAAAAATTTCTATAGCTTTGTTTTAAAATGTGCAATTGTTTTTTCTCTAATATATTAGGTTTCTATTTATTTAGACTTAATTAAATGTATTCAGTTACAGTAACATAATGTGTAGATTCAAACTCAAGCTAAATCTTACATTCTTCAGTGTTAATAATGTATAGCTGCAGTCCCCAACTCCCAAACGGTGGACAGGTACTGGTCTGTGGCCTGTTAGGGACCAGGTAGCAGAGCTCTGCCATGCACAACACCGCCCCCCACCCCGGCCCCCTCCGCACTGCAAAATTGTCTTCCATGAAACCGGTCCGTGGTTCCAAAGAGGTTGGGGACCACTAATGTATAGCTTTTCTTCACACATTTTATGCCAATAAAATGAAGAAATTTTTACAGTTAAAGATGGCTGTGATATTTGGCACAATTTCTGTTATTAGAAAAACTACAATATTACTTAAGAAGAATCTAAAATTTTCCATCATTTAGATAATAAAATAAAAATATCATATTAATTACATTAAAAAAGTATTGTTGGTACTCAACAATATCAGTTCTGAGAACTGAATCATACAGGAGTCGAGTGAGCATCCGAGTCCATATGTGCTACATGGAAAACAGCCAGTTACAGCTAAAACATTTTCTCATAACATTCATTAACTTTCCGTAATGAAAGTGTTTCACACTTAGATCAGCTCTTTTCGAAGGAAGAAAGTTAGAGCTAGAGCAAATAATATTTAATGCTCATTTTATAAACCAATAGTGAGAAATCTAGCTAGAAGCCAAGATTTTTAGTCTTACACATCTGGTCATGATGATTTTGGAATCTTTATGCTCTGATGATATGCCTTTGTTATGACTTTAAAATATTTTCTGGCCAAACCATTAAGCAGGTATGGAAGCAAATCCTGAGTCAGACCAAATTCCTACCATCTGTGAAGAATACTGGACTCTTTCATTCTGAAAGAGAACAATTCTTTGGATGGTTTCAGAGAGCCATTTTGCCATATTGCATATAAAAGGAGTGTATTACTCCTCAATGTTTTCTTTTCTCTTCTCTTCTTCCTGTCCTCCCAACACCTTCAAATTTGTTTCCTTTTATTTGAATACTATTTTAGGCAACATTGTAATAAGGGTCTAAACACTTCTGGAAAATAATTGGCATGCATCTTTTATAAAATATTCAGATATTTTCTCAAAGATGGATTTAACCTAATCATCTGCCATTTTGATATCATATTTAAAGAAAATGAAAGATATACTCAACTTTAAAATAGTTTTTAGGTGGCTTGTATAGTATGTTAAATTATCTCTGAGATAAAAACAGAAGCACAAAGTATTTTCTATTTCATTTCATCCCTTAGGTCACAGTTAATTATTAAATATTATACAGAAAATATCAGTGATCATTGCATGCGTTGAGACAGTTTATTTCTTATTGGGCATCTTCCCAGTTTACTCAGAGTGTTCCTCGAGATATTGCGAAAGTCATTTAAGATCTCTTTACATACATTTAATTTGTACTAGTAGTATCTATTGAATGTAGTTTACTTATAGCTAAAAGGTTTTATTGAAATCCTTTCTGTTTTTGAACAAAGATTAAATGTTTTTCATGACTCAGAGTAATGAAGAAGGAAGTATTTATCTTGAGGATAAGCCAATTTATATATTATTGGACATAGCACAGACCACCCTGAAGTCTACTATTTATAGTTAAGGATTTTAAATCTACATACACACTTGATGAGCCAGAGCTATCTTTGTTCCAACTCTAAAGTTTTGTGTCTGCAACGGGTAATAATTTCATGTTCCCCACTGCTAACTTCCCCCTCCCTTGGCTAATAAAATTCTGTCAAGATTATTTTATTTCCACAGGGGAAAAGGCTTCTTTGGACCTCAGTAATAATAACATTGAGAAATTTCATCTATCAAAGGACTGATGTTTAATATTGTTGGAAAACACTAGAGTTATATTTGCCTTCAAAACCAGTTTCTTTCATATATATGTTAATATATAATATGTACATACTATATATGTAAATTTACAGCAGAATGTAGCTGACTTGTTTTTAGTGCAAATTTGTATTTCATTTGAAGCTTTATTCTCCCCTACCCAGCCACAAATTTTAGAATTTTTCAAGGATTGGTTCTAAGCTCTCTTATTGTCTTTCTGTATTTTCTTTGCAAACAATTTACCCCATGCTCATAGCTTTAACTATTGCCTAATTTAATAGGAATGGAGTATTTTCTAGCGTCATGGAATTTAAGCTGGAAAATGAGGATAGTGAAGAAGAAAGCATTAGTAGATGGGAAGAAATATGGAGCTACTGAATTGGCAGTCTCTTAAGAGGCCAAAGAACCTTTATGGTGGGAGTAGTTCAGCAAGAAAATTAAGAGTAAAGAAGAATGTTATTAGAAGGTGAACTGCTTCAATAAATTATTCAAGAGTAGTTAGGATGACAAGATGATGGTAGTAACTGTAGGTGTAGATGGCTGAAGTGAAGTGGAGTTACTCATTGCATACAAGTCCAGAGGACTGTGCAGGTGAGGATGTTGAAGTCACCTGGAAGAACAAGAGGCTTTGGAATTGAGAGAAAGACCGTGAGTTAAATTCTAAAGCCTTTGATGAATAAGGGAGAATGATGGATAGATTAGCAGTTACAACAGTAATGTGGAAGCAGAGAGGGTAGTACGAGTAAATGGCATGAGCCTCAAATGATCAGGGTCTTTACTACAGAATTGAAGATAACCATATGAAACATTATAGAAATAGGGAACATAGAAGAAGGTGATAAGTAAATGAACAGACTTCATTTGAGGTAGTTACAGGGCTTATATGTCTTTAGGGCACAGCTAGTTTTCAGTGGAGGCAAAGAGATGAAGAAAACTTTCCCAGATGGGTTGAGAATTTGGGCATGGTAAAATAAGTAATAAGTACTCTGTAAATGCTATTTATTCATATAGCAATAGAGAAAGTTGACTGAAACGCTAGTATGCCCACATCCCTTTCAGTATTCATTTGTATTGGTGTTTGGAATGGAGTAAACATACTGTAGATCTGAGGTCCCCAACCCCTAGGGCCACAGAGTAAGCCGAAGAGTTTTGCACTTCCTCCCTCCCCTGTCTGTGGATAAATTGTCTTTGAATTGGGGGGGTGGCGCACAGCCGGAGGTGAGCGGAGTTGCCACTGAGCAATCTAAGCTGAAGCTCCCCATCTCTCGCATCACCATCTGAGCTCCGCCAGCCACCCACCTTCCGTGGAAAAATTGTCTTCCATGAAACCAGTCCCTGGTGCCGGAAGATCCTGGTGCAGATGGATTTTAATAGTCTTAGCATCAACAGAATGAGGTCAAGAGAACTAGACGGGTAAGAGAAACAATGAGAGAGCTATGAGTGAAATCAGTGCAACATTTGCAAGTCAAAGGAATCATTTGCTGCCTTAGGACAGTAGAGTTCTATTTGTAAGTGCAGATTGATCGTGTACATCTTGGAATTGTTTTCCTAAATATCTGGTGCTACTTAAAGAAAATGCTTCAAAGTTTTGTATTTTTTGAGTTAATGATCCCACGATCACATTTATAAATTACCAAGATAGTATAAAATTGTTTTCTCTTTAATATAATGATAAATCATTATCATTTGATTTATAAATAATCAATTATTTACTCTATTAAGTGGTAAAACTAAGTAAAAATTTTCTTACTGAATGATCTCATTACTCTTTCTTGGTAATGCTTTCTAAATTTTCCTAGTGGAGTAAATTACCTCTTATTAAGCAGATACATTTGACTGCACTGTCAGTGTTGGACCTTGTGTATGTTTGAGATAATTTCCTTGTGTTGAGCAATTTCCTCAAGTTCATTTAGTATTAGAATATAAATATATAATAAATACTATTATTATTGGAAGTATTAATAGTGATCATGATAGCTAACACATATATGACACTTATGCCTAGCACTGTTTAAATACTCTACATATGTTAATTAATCCTCAAAACAACCCTATGAGGTAGGTACCATTATTGCCATCCCATTTTTATAGATGGGTAAGCTGAGGTACAGAGAAGATTCACTAATCTGCTCAAGGTCACATAGCTGGAAAGTGGTAGAGCCAGGATCTGGACCAAGCTTTCTGGCTCTGGAGTCTGTGCTCTTAATCATTCTGCTGTACTACTTCATATGATCTCAAGAATATGACCAATAAAAAATAAAACTTTTCCTTTCCTCCATTCTGTTTCTTATTTTCTCAGTCCATATGGAGTACTTAGGATTGGGTTCAGTGCTTAAAATTAGAAAAAAAAAAATACAGTGGCATAAACAAGAGAGAAATTTATTTCTTACATAAAAGAAGGCTGGTGGTGGGCAGTACAGGGCTGACAAGGTAATGCCACAGTAATTGTGTCCTAACCCGCTGTCTGTTAATACCACCCTTGTGAATCAATTTTATTTTTAAGGTTACTTCGTATGCTAAGATGGCTGCTAGAACTCTAGCCATTATATCTGTCTTACAGGCCAGAAGGAAGGTGAATGGCAAAAAAGAAAAAAGAAAAGGCTCCTTGTATCTAAATCACCTTTCTTTAAGCAAAGCCCCGTGCAACACCTCTGCTCACATCTCATTATTTAGAACTTAGTCACATGGCCAGGAGTTGGAAATTGTAGTCTCTCATTCTGGATAGCAGCATGCCTAACTAGAAATTGAGCTTTTGTTATTAAAGTACAAAAGGAGAATGCCTGTTGGGGTAAGTCTCTACCAGTTTGTGAAACACCATCCTTGGTATTCGCATCTTTTCAGACTGGTCTTTAATAGTGACTTATATTAACACATTTTTAACTGGGAATTTTGATAACTGACACATGTGAGGGGACAAGAATCAAGGAACATTGGAAGGGAATTTCCTGTCACTCATGGCATACGTATATAGTAAGGGTAATACCGAAAAAAAATGGAAAGGGAGTAAATCATATTTGCTATAGTTTTCAATCAGAGTAAAGGCCTGCCATAAAATGGTAAGTGAGGTTGAATTATGCATTTACATAAAATATGTTATATTGTTAATATAAGGCTGATGAAGGGCAATATTTTTTAGCTGGACTTCTAGTTCCTGCATGTGGAGGGGATGAATAAAAAAATTCTCATCTATTTGTGTTATTTATTTAGATATGTAAAAAAAGATTGATTTTCAACTGAGAAAGTCCTAAATGTTAACGAGAAAGTCACTTCCTAATTCTTCTTCCTCTCTCATAGAAGATAAACATTCTAGCCCACCTCCTTTTAAAGAATGGAAAGCATGCTGTATCTGATTTTACATGATTATGAGGATTTTATTATATAGAAAAAGAAAAACAGAAGTGTTTTGGAGAAAAAAGCATTTTGTCAGAAAGGTGTTTTTGTCCACTGAAAATAATAGTAAACCTCAAGTAGTTAGTTAAACTTATTTCTTATTTTAGTCACAGCCTGGATTTCATGATTGATTTTGGTAATACAGCATATAAAAAATTTTCATGAAAGTAGAAGATTTTTTTTTTTTTTTTTTTTTGAGGCAGAGTCTCACTCTCTTGCCTGGGGCGAGTGCTGTGGCGTCAGCCTAGCTCACAGCAACCTCAAACTCCTGGGCTCGAGCGATCCTACTGTCTCAGCCTCCCGAGTAGCTGGGACTACAGGCATGTGCCACCATGCCCGGCTAATTTTTTCTATATATATTTTTTTAGCTGTCCAATTAATTTCTTTCTATTTCTCGTAGAGACGGGGTCTCGCTCTTGCTCAGGCTGGTCTCGAACTCCTGAGCTTAGGACGATCCACCCGCCTCGGCCTCCCAGAGTGCTAGGATTACAGGCGTGAGCCACCGCGCCTGGCCAAAGTAGATTTTATACATGATAAAAACTAATACATGAAAATAAATGTCGTGATCAGTATTTTTATTTTGCTAAAAGTCATCGTTTCTCTGGAGTACAGGATAGCTAAGTCAAGTCTTGTTTACTTTCAAGGGAGATTAAGTGCCTACTCCTTTCTAAAGATAGTCTAAATATGAATATTTACATGTCTTATTCATTATACATTCTTTGTCTATCAAAGATCACATTTTAGATGACTTAAAGTTTCTGATAAATGATTTAAGGATTTAAACTAGAATGAGACAGCCTTCTTAATCTTTATTTCAAAAGTGTACGAGGTACAAAATTTGGACCTTAAGGGTCGAGAGTATTGAATGGATTTCACAAAGAATTCTTTTCTGTCTCCTCTTTGCCATTCTGTTTTTTTCTTTTGCTGCACAATTAGTAAGCCCAGTTTACTAGTGGTGTTAATGTTCTTTGTTTTGTTTGTTTTGTTGCTTGTGGAAACCTGATGAGAGCTTTTGAGAGTGGATTTCAGTCAGAAGTGATTTATTTTGTGTATTTAAGCTGGATTCCAGCTGTTTGAGGTTTTTCTCTTAGACGTCTAAGTTTCAGATAGCATCTAGATTGAAAAGACAATTCTGCTTAAGATGCCTATCGTAGTTTTTCTTAGTTTAAGTTCTTTGTTTTTCTAAGTTTTTAATAATTTTACTTAGATTCTCATGTTAAAAATCACAATTTACCCCTAAATTTATTATACCGATGGGATTATAGATTCTAAAATATGCTTTTAAAAATACCTAATTTTAAGGAATGATTATATGTTTTTTGAAAAGCTATTTGTACATTTAAAATTTCACTTAGCTGAAATAATAGTATTCAGTAGGCTGTCTGTAAGAAAAGTCCCACAATATACAGCAAAAGAACTTTTTTAGTGCTTCTAATTTTCTAATTTAGAAGTTGCAACCTCTATTAATGTGAAAAGACAGACACGCCTATTCATACTTACCATAGGATTTGTCATATTTATTTTTTCCCCTGAAAGTAAACAAGACTTTATTTAACTATCTTGTATTCCAGAACACACGATTCTTATGGGGAAATAAGAATATTGATTATGATATTTGGTTTCTGTGAATTACTGCTTTTTTATTGTAGTTACCAAACTGTAAACAGTTTCACATGTAATATTTTCTTACATGACTTGTCAGACTTTTTCTGTTTATTATTAAAATAAGTTTTATAACTTTCATAATGTCATAAATTAAAAAATAAAACAATGTTTTCTAGTTAGGTATCAGCCATCATTATTCTTGGGCTACAGATTTCTGTTTACTCTCCCACAGGTTTTTTTTTTTTCCCCCCAAGAAATACTTAGTTTTTTTCAAATTCAAATCACATATGCCTGAAGGAACATCTGAATAAATTATATTTCTCTCATGTGAGCTCTCAGTTATAAAATACTTCTCATGAAACTTGCTGTTTCAGGTTACCTATCACTTTTTTCATTGTGGCTGCTTCCTTCTTGACTATAATCCTTAGAAGAAAAGCTCCCTTGAAAATTATATGCCACCACCCAAAAAATGTCTGTAATCATAGTCTTACTGGGTTTGGGAGCTTTTCAGTTTGATCAATAACCAGCTCCCTAGAGCTATGGTGTAGTCACATTAACTTACTCTGAATTTCTATGATGTTTCCATGGTTCCAATATCAATGAAGAGAAGAATGTTGTATCACACATCTTTCTACCACCCTATTAATTTTAATCTTTAGAAAGTCACTTGACATCTGCAGGCTGCAGTTGCTTTTGTGACTATCTAAAACAGCATTGTCCAGTATGGTAGCCACTAGCCACACGTGAATATGAAATGTGGCTGGTTCACATTTACAGTGCTGTAAGTATAAAGTACAT